>CM077463.1:19677500-19926526 GCA_039654755.1 Calcarius lapponicus
CCAGTTCTCTTCTTCCAGCTCCAGCTCTGCGCTTCTCCAGCTTCACAGGGCAGCATCTAGGTCTTGGCTCCAGCTCTGCACCAGTTCAGCCCCCACCCAACGCTCTCTAAGCCCACGCCACCAGCAATACCCCAGCCCTGCAGTGATTTAACTCTTGCCCCTGCCCCTGCGTAAGTTCACCTCCATGCCCACAGCTCCCTCCACGGGTCCAGTGCCTTTTTCATTTTCATTCAAAGTCCCAGCCCCACAGTGATTTTGGCACAACCCTAAGAGCTGCTATGACAAACCCAGGCAGTATTGTACCATCGACGGGGCTTTCAGGCGCAAGGTTGCAGCCCCCTTTTCCCCAGCACACATGTTGTTCTAGTTTCAGTCACAATACCCAGCCCCAGCACCCGTGTCACAGGCCCACAGGGATCTCGGCGCAAGAACACTACAGTCTGTGTACCAGCCCTAAGGTCCTGTGATGTGTTCAGCCGCAGTCCCAGCCACGCCATGATGACAGCATCAGACCCAGTGCTGTCAGCTCTTTCAGCTCTTGACCCACAAGCTTTATTTTACCCTCTCTGTGCCAGCCCTAAGGTTCGTAACCCGTATTCAGCTAAAATCCCAGACCCGCAATGATGACAGCTCCAGGCCTAGTGATTTCAGCTCCTTCAGCTCTTGACCCACAAGCTTTATTTTACTGCCAGTTCTCTTCTTCCAGCTCCAGCTCTGCGCTTCTCCAGCTTCACAGGGCAGCAGCTTGGTCTTGGCTCCAGCTCTGCACCAATTCAGCTCCCACCCAAGGCTCTCTAAGGCCACGCCACCAGCAATAGTCCAGCCCTGCAGTGACTTTAGCTGCCGGCACAATTTCCCCAGTCACTGGGCCGGCCACTGGCTAAGTTCTCCTCGATGCCCACACCCTGTCCACAGGTCTAGTGCCTTTCCCATTTTCATTTAAAGTCCCAGGCCCGCAGTCCAATTCCCAGCCCCACAGCGAGTTCAGCTCCCCCCCAAGAGGTGCCATCACAGGCCCAGGCAGTATTGTACCATCGACGGGGTTTTCAGGCGCAAGGTTGCAGCCCCCTTTTCCCCAGCACACATGTTGTTCTAGTTTCAGTCACAATACCCAGCCCCAGCACCCGTGTCACAGGCCCACAGGGATCTCGGCGCAAGAACACTACAGTCTGTGTACCAGCCCTAAGGTCCTGTGATGTGTTCAGCCGCAGTCCCAGCCACGCCATGATGACAGCATCAGACCCAGTGCTGTCAGCTCTTTCAGCTCTTGACCCACAAGCTTTATTTTACCCTCTCTGTGCCAGCCCTAAGGTTCGTAACCCGTATTCAGCTAAAATCCCAGACCCGCAATGATGACAGCTCCAGGCCTAGTGATTTCAGCTCCTTCAGCTCTTGACCCACAAGCTTTATTTTACTGCCAGTTCTCTTCTTCCAGCTCCAGCTCTGCGCTTCTCCAGCTTCACAGGGCAGCAGCTTGGTCTTGGCTCCAGCTCTGCACCAATTCAGCTCCCACCCAAGGCTCTCTAAGGCCACGCCACCAGCAATAGTCCAGCCCTGCAGTGACTTTAGCTGCCGGCACAATTTCCCCAGTCACTGGGCCGGCCACTGGCTAAGTTCTCCTCGATGCCCACACCCTGTCCACAGGTCTAGTGCCTTTCCCATTTTCATTTAAAGTCCCAGGCCCGCAGTCCAATTCCCAGCCCCACAGCGAGTTCAGCTCCCCCCCAAGAGGTGCCATCACAGGCCCAGGCAGTATTGTACCATCGACGGGGTTTTCAGGCGCAAGGTTGCAGCCCCCTTTTCCCCAGCACACATGTTGTTCTAGTTTCAGTCACAATACCCAGCCCCAGCACCCGTGTCACAGGCCCACAGGGATCTCGGCGCAAGAACACTACAGTCTGTGTACCAGCCCTAAGGTCCTGTGATGTGTTCAGCCGCAGTCCCAGCCACGCCATGATGACAGCATCAGACCCAGTGCTGTCAGCTCTTTCAGCTCTTGACCCACAAGCTTTATTTTACCCTCTCTGTGCCAGCCCTAAGGTTCGTAACCCGTATTCAGCTAAAATCCCAGACCCGCAATGATGACAGCTCCAGGCCTAGTGATTTCAGCTCCTTCAGCTCTTGACCCACAAGCTTTATTTTACTGCCAGTTCTCTTCTTCCAGCTCCAGCTCTGTGCTTCTCCAGCTTCACAGGGCAGCATCTAGGTCTTGGCTCCAGCTCTGCACCAATTCAGCTCCCACCCAAAGCTCTCTAAGCCCACCCCACCAGCAATATTCCAGCCCTGCAGTGATTTTAGCTCCCGCCCGACAATCCCCAGTGCCTGGGCCGGCCCCGGCATAAGTTCACCTCCATGCCCACAGCTCCCTCCACGGGTCCAGTGCCTTTTTCATTTTCATTCAAAGTCCCAGCCCCACAGTGATTTTGGCACAACCCTAAGAGCTGCTATGACAAACCCAGGCAGTATTGTACCATCGACGGGGCTTTCAGGCGCAAGGTGGCAGCCCCATTTTCCCCACCACACATCCTGTACTAGTTTCAGTCACAATACCAAGCCCCTGCATCCATGTCCCAGGCCCACAGTGATCTCGGCGCAAGAACAGTGGAGTCTCTGTAACAGCCCTAAGGTTCCTGTGATGTGTTCAGCCGCAATCCCAGCCACGCCATGATGACGGCTCCAGGCCCAGTGCTTTCAGCTCTTGACCCACAAGCTTTATTTTACCCTCTCTGTGCCAGCCCTAAGGTTCGTATACCGTAGTCAGCTGAAATCCCAGACACGAAATGATGACAGCACCAAACCCAGTGATTTCAGCTCCTTCAGCTCTTGACCCACAAGCTTTATTTTACTGCCAGTTCTCTTCTTCCAGCTCCAGCTCTGCGCTTCTCCAGCTTCACAGGGCAGCATCTAGGTCTTGGCTCCAGCTCTGCACCAGTTCAGCCCCCACCCAACGCTCTCTAAGCCCACGCCACCAGCAATACCCCAGCCCTGCAGTGATTTAACTCTTGCCCCTGCCCCTGCGTAAGTTCACCTCCATGCCCACAGCTCCCTCCACGGGTCCAGTGCCTTTTTCATTTTCATTCAAAGTCCCAGCCCCACAGTGATTTTGGCACAACCCTAAGAGCTGCTATGACAAACCCAGGCAGTATTGTACCATCGACGGGGCTTTCAGGCGCAAGGTTGCAGCCCCCTTTTCCCCACCACACATGCTGTTCTAGTTTCAGTCACAATACCCAGCCCCAGCACCCGTGTCACAGGCCCACAGGGATCTCGGCGCAAGAACACTACAGTCTGTGTACCAGCCCTAAGGTCCTGTGATGTGTTCAGCCGCAGTCCCAGCCACGCCATGATGACAGCATCAGACCCAGTGCTGTCAGCTCTTTCAGCTCTTGACCCACAAGCTTTATTTTACCCTCTCTGTGCCAGCCCTAAGATTCGTAACCCGTATTCAGCTAAAATCCCAGACCCGCAATGATGACAGCTCCAGGCCTAGTGATTTCAGCTCCTTCAGCTCTTGACCCACAAGCTTTATTTTACTGCCAGTTCTCTTCTTCCAGCTCCAGCTCTGCGCTTCTCCAGCTTCACAGGGCAGCATCTAGGTCTTGGCTCCAGCTCTGCACCAATTCAGCTCCCACCCAAGGCTCTCTAAGGCCACGCCACCAGCAATAGTCCAGCCCTGCAGTGACTTTAGCTGCCGGCACAATTTCCCCAGTCACTGGGCCGGCCACTGGCTAAGTTCTCCTCGATGCCCACACCCTGTCCACAGGTCTAGTGCCTTTCCCATTTTCATTTAAAGTCCCAGGCCCGCAGTCCAATTCCCAGCCCCACAGCGAGTTCAGCTCCCCCCCAAGAGGTGCCATCACAGGCCCAGGCAGTATTGTACCATCGACGGGGTTTTCAGGCGCAAGGTTGCAGCCCCCTTTTCCCCAGCACACATGTTGTTCTAGTTTCAGTCACAATACCCAGCCCCAGCACCCGTGTCACAGGCCCACAGGGATCTCGGCGCAAGAACACTACAGTCTGTGTACCAGCCCTAAGGTCCTGTGATGTGTTCAGCCGCAGTCCCAGCCACGCCATGATGACAGCATCAGACCCAGTGCTGTCAGCTCTTTCAGCTCTTGACCCACAAGCTTTATTTTACCCTCTCTGTGCCAGCCCTAAGGTTCGTAACCCGTATTCAGCTAAAATCCCAGACCCGCAATGATGACAGCTCCAGGCCTAGTGATTTCAGCTCCTTCAGCTCTTGACCCACAAGCTTTATTTTACTGCCAGTTCTCTTCTTCCAGCTCCAGCTCTGCGCTTCTCCAGCTTCACAGGGCAGCATCTAGGTCTTGGCTCCAGCTCTGCACCAATTCAGCTCCCACCCAAGGCTCTCTAAGGCCACGCCACCAGCAATAGTCCAGCCCTGCAGTGACTTTAGCTGCCGGCACAATTTCCCCAGTCACTGGGCCGGCCACTGGCTAAGTTCTCCTCGATGCCCACACCCTGTCCACAGGTCTAGTGCCTTTCCCATTTTCATTTAAAGTCCCAGGCCCGCAGTCCAATTCCCAGCCCCACAGCGAGTTCAGCTCCCCCCCAAGAGGTGCCATCACAGGCCCAGGCAGTATTGTACCATCGACGGGGTTTTCAGGCGCAAGGTTGCAGCCCCCTTTTCCCCAGCACACATGTTGTTCTAGTTTCAGTCACAATACCCAGCCCCAGCACCCGTGTCACAGGCCCACAGGGATCTCGGCGCAAGAACACTACAGTCTGTGTACCAGCCCTAAGGTCCTGTGATGTGTTCAGCCGCAGTCCCAGCCACGCCATGATGACAGCATCAGACCCAGTGCTGTCAGCTCTTTCAGCTCTTGACCCACAAGCTTTATTTTACCCTCTCTGTGCCAGCCCTAAGGTTCGTAACCCGTATTCAGCTAAAATCCCAGACCCGCAATGATGACAGCTCCAGGCCTAGTGATTTCAGCTCCTTCAGCTCTTGACCCACAAGCTTTATTTTACTGCCAGTTCTCTTCTTCCAGCTCCAGCTCTGCGCTTCTCCAGCTTCACAGGGCAGCAGCTTGGTCTTGGCTCCAGCTCTGCACCAATTCAGCTCCCACCCAAGGCTCTCTAAGGCCACGCCACCAGCAATAGTCCAGCCCTGCAGTGACTTTAGCTGCCGGCACAATTTCCCCAGTCACTGGGCCGGCCACTGGCTAAGTTCTCCTCGATGCCCACACCCTGTCCACAGGTCTAGTGCCTTTCCCATTTTCATTTAAAGTCCCAGGCCCGCAGTCCAATTCCCAGCCCCACAGCGAGTTCAGCTCCCCCCCAAGAGGTGCCATCACAGGCCCAGGCAGTATTGTACCATCGACGGGGTTTTCAGGCGCAAGGTTGCAGCCCCCTTTTCCCCAGCACACATGTTGTTCTAGTTTCAGTCACAATACCCAGCCCCAGCACCCGTGTCACAGGCCCACAGGGATCTCGGCGCAAGAACACTACAGTCTGTGTACCAGCCCTAAGGTCCTGTGATGTGTTCAGCCGCAGTCCCAGCCACGCCATGATGACAGCATCAGACCCAGTGCTGTCAGCTCTTTCAGCTCTTGACCCACAAGCTTTATTTTACCCTCTCTGTGCCAGCCCTAAGGTTCGTAACCCGTATTCAGCTAAAATCCCAGACCCGCAATGATGACAGCTCCAGGCCTAGTGATTTCAGCTCCTTCAGCTCTTGACCCACAAGCTTTATTTTACTGCCAGTTCTCTTCTTCCAGCTCCAGCTCTGCGCTTCTCCAGCTTCACAGGGCAGCATCTAGGTCTTGGCTCCAGCTCTGCACCAATTCAGCTCCCACCCAAGGCTCTCTAAGGCCACGCCACCAGCAATAGTCCAGCCCTGCAGTGACTTTAGCTGCCGGCACAATTTCCCCAGTCACTGGGCCGGCCACTGGCTAAGTTCTCCTCGATGCCCACACCCTGTCCACAGGTCTAGTGCCTTTCCCATTTTCATTTAAAGTCCCAGGCCCGCAGTCCAATTCCCAGCCCCACAGCGAGTTCAGCTCCCCCCCAAGAGGTGCCATCACAGGCCCAGGCAGTATTGTACCATCGACGGGGTTTTCAGGCGCAAGGTTGCAGCCCCCTTTTCCCCAGCACACATGTTGTTCTAGTTTCAGTCACAATACCCAGCCCCAGCACCCGTGTCACAGGCCCACAGGGATCTCGGCGCAAGAACACTACAGTCTGTGTACCAGCCCTAAGGTCCTGTGATGTGTTCAGCCGCAGTCCCAGCCACGCCATGATGACAGCATCAGACCCAGTGCTGTCAGCTCTTTCAGCTCTTGACCCACAAGCTTTATTTTACCCTCTCTGTGCCAGCCCTAAGGTTCGTAACCCGTATTCAGCTAAAATCCCAGACCCGCAATGATGACAGCTCCAGGCCTAGTGATTTCAGCTCCTTCAGCTCTTGACCCACAAGCTTTATTTTACTGCCAGTTCTCTTCTTCCAGCTCCAGCTCTGTGCTTCTCCAGCTTCACAGGGCAGCATCTAGGTCTTGGCTCCAGCTCTGCACCAATTCAGCTCCCACCCAAAGCTCTCTAAGCCCACCCCACCAGCAATATTCCAGCCCTGCAGTGATTTTAGCTCCCGCCCGACAATCCCCAGTGCCTGGGCCGGCCCCGGCATAAGTTCACCTCCATGCCCACAGCTCCCTCCACGGGTCCAGTGCCTTTTTCATTTTCATTCAAAGTCCCAGCCCCACAGTGATTTTGGCACAACCCTAAGAGCTGCTATGACAAACCCAGGCAGTATTGTACCATCGACGGGGCTTTCAGGCGCAAGGTGGCAGCCCCATTTTCCCCACCACACATCCTGTACTAGTTTCAGTCACAATACCAAGCCCCTGCATCCATGTCCCAGGCCCACAGTGATCTCGGCGCAAGAACAGTGGAGTCTCTGTAACAGCCCTAAGGTTCCTGTGATGTGTTCAGCCGCAATCCCAGCCACGCCATGATGACGGCTCCAGGCCCAGTGCTTTCAGCTCTTGACCCACAAGCTTTATTTTACCCTCTCTGTGCCAGCCCTAAGGTTCGTATACCGTAGTCAGCTGAAATCCCAGACACGAAATGATGACAGCACCAAACCCAGTGATTTCAGCTCCTTCAGCTCTTGACCCACAAGCTTTATTTTACTGCCAGTTCTCTTCTTCCAGCTCCAGCTCTGCGCTTCTCCAGCTTCACAGGGCAGCATCTAGGTCTTGGCTCCAGCTCTGCACCAGTTCAGCCCCCACCCAACGCTCTCTAAGCCCACGCCACCAGCAATACCCCAGCCCTGCAGTGATTTAACTCTTGCCCCTGCCCCTGCGTAAGTTCACCTCCATGCCCACAGCTCCCTCCACGGGTCCAGTGCCTTTTTCATTTTCATTCAAAGTCCCAGCCCCACAGTGATTTTGGCACAACCCTAAGAGCTGCTATGACAAACCCAGGCAGTATTGTACCATCGACGGGGCTTTCAGGCGCAAGGTTGCAGCCCCCTTTTCCCCAGCACACATGTTGTTCTAGTTTCAGTCACAATACCCAGCCCCAGCACCCGTGTCACAGGCCCACAGGGATCTCGGCGCAAGAACACTACAGTCTGTGTACCAGCCCTAAGGTCCTGTGATGTGTTCAGCCGCAGTCCCAGCCACGCCATGATGACAGCATCAGACCCAGTGCTGTCAGCTCTTTCAGCTCTTGACCCACAAGCTTTATTTTACCCTCTCTGTGCCAGCCCTAAGGTTCGTAACCCGTATTCAGCTAAAATCCCAGACCCGCAATGATGACAGCTCCAGGCCTAGTGATTTCAGCTCCTTCAGCTCTTGACCCACAAGCTTTATTTTACTGCCAGTTCTCTTCTTCCAGCTCCAGCTCTGCGCTTCTCCAGCTTCACAGGGCAGCAGCTTGGTCTTGGCTCCAGCTCTGCACCAATTCAGCTCCCACCCAAGGCTCTCTAAGGCCACGCCACCAGCAATAGTCCAGCCCTGCAGTGACTTTAGCTGCCGGCACAATTTCCCCAGTCACTGGGCCGGCCACTGGCTAAGTTCTCCTCGATGCCCACACCCTGTCCACAGGTCTAGTGCCTTTCCCATTTTCATTTAAAGTCCCAGGCCCGCAGTCCAATTCCCAGCCCCACAGCGAGTTCAGCTCCCCCCCAAGAGGTGCCATCACAGGCCCAGGCAGTATTGTACCATCGACGGGGTTTTCAGGCGCAAGGTTGCAGCCCCCTTTTCCCCAGCACACATGTTGTTCTAGTTTCAGTCACAATACCCAGCCCCAGCACCCGTGTCACAGGCCCACAGGGATCTCGGCGCAAGAACACTACAGTCTGTGTACCAGCCCTAAGGTCCTGTGATGTGTTCAGCCGCAGTCCCAGCCACGCCATGATGACAGCATCAGACCCAGTGCTGTCAGCTCTTTCAGCTCTTGACCCACAAGCTTTATTTTACCCTCTCTGTGCCAGCCCTAAGGTTCGTAACCCGTATTCAGCTAAAATCCCAGACCCGCAATGATGACAGCTCCAGGCCTAGTGATTTCAGCTCCTTCAGCTCTTGACCCACAAGCTTTATTTTACTGCCAGTTCTCTTCTTCCAGCTCCAGCTCTGCGCTTCTCCAGCTTCACAGGGCAGCATCTAGGTCTTGGCTCCAGCTCTGCACCAATTCAGCTCCCACCCAAGGCTCTCTAAGGCCACGCCACCAGCAATAGTCCAGCCCTGCAGTGACTTTAGCTGCCGGCACAATTTCCCCAGTCACTGGGCCGGCCACTGGCTAAGTTCTCCTCGATGCCCACACCCTGTCCACAGGTCTAGTGCCTTTCCCATTTTCATTTAAAGTCCCAGGCCCGCAGTCCAATTCCCAGCCCCACAGCGAGTTCAGCTCCCCCCCAAGAGGTGCCATCACAGGCCCAGGCAGTATTGTACCATCGACGGGGTTTTCAGGCGCAAGGTTGCAGCCCCCTTTTCCCCAGCACACATGTTGTTCTAGTTTCAGTCACAATACCCAGCCCCAGCACCCGTGTCACAGGCCCACAGGGATCTCGGCGCAAGAACACTACAGTCTGTGTACCAGCCCTAAGGTCCTGTGATGTGTTCAGCCGCAGTCCCAGCCACGCCATGATGACAGCATCAGACCCAGTGCTGTCAGCTCTTTCAGCTCTTGACCCACAAGCTTTATTTTACCCTCTCTGTGCCAGCCCTAAGGTTCGTAACCCGTATTCAGCTAAAATCCCAGACCCGCAATGATGACAGCTCCAGGCCTAGTGATTTCAGCTCCTTCAGCTCTTGACCCACAAGCTTTATTTTACTGCCAGTTCTCTTCTTCCAGCTCCAGCTCTGTGCTTCTCCAGCTTCACAGGGCAGCATCTAGGTCTTGGCTCCAGCTCCTAGGTCTTGGCTCCAGCTCTGCACCAATTCAGCTCCCACCCAAAGCTCTCTAAGCCCACCCCACCAGCAATATTCCAGCCCTGCAGTGATTTTAGCTCCCGCCCGACAATCCCCAGTGCCTGGGCCGGCCCCGGCATAAGTTCACCTCCATGCCCACAGCTCCCTCCACGGGTCCAGTGCCTTTTTCATTTTCATTCAAAGTCCCAGCCCCACAGTGATTTTGGCACAACCCTAAGAGCTGCTATGACAAACCCAGGCAGTATTGTACCATCGACGGGGCTTTCAGGCGCAAGGTGGCAGCCCCATTTTCCCCACCACACATCCTGTACTAGTTTCAGTCACAATACCAAGCCCCTGCATCCATGTCCCAGGCCCACAGTGATCTCGGCGCAAGAACAGTGGAGTCTCTGTAACAGCCCTAAGGTTCCTGTGATGTGTTCAGCCGCAATCCCAGCCACGCCATGATGACGGCTCCAGGCCCAGTGCTTTCAGCTCTTGACCCACAAGCTTTATTTTACCCTCTCTGTGCCAGCCCTAAGGTTCGTATACCGTAGTCAGCTGAAATCCCAGACACGAAATGATGACAGCACCAAACCCAGTGATTTCAGCTCCTTCAGCTCTTGACCCACAAGCTTTATTTTACTGCCAGTTCTCTTCTTCCAGCTCCAGCTCTGCGCTTCTCCAGCTTCACAGGGCAGCATCTAGGTCTTGGCTCCAGCTCTGCACCAGTTCAGCCCCCACCCAACGCTCTCTAAGCCCACGCCACCAGCAATACCCCAGCCCTGCAGTGATTTAACTCTTGCCCCTGCCCCTGCGTAAGTTCACCTCCATGCCCACAGCTCCCTCCACGGGTCCAGTGCCTTTTTCATTTTCATTCAAAGTCCCAGCCCCACAGTGATTTTGGCACAACCCTAAGAGCTGCTATGACAAACCCAGGCAGTATTGTACCATCGACGGGGCTTTCAGGCGCAAGGTTGCAGCCCCCTTTTCCCCACCACACATGCTGTTCTAGTTTCAGTCACAATACCCAGCCCCAGCACCCGTGTCACAGGCCCACAGGGATCTCGGCGCAAGAACACTAGAGTCTGTGTACCAGCCCTAAGGTTCCTGTGATGTGTTCAGCCGCAATCCTAGCCACACCATGATGACAGCTCCAGGCCCAGTGCTTTCAGCTCTTTCAGCTCTTGACCCACAAGCTTTATTTTACCCTCTCTGTGCCAGCCCTAAGGTTCGTAACCCGTATTCAGCTGAAATCCCAGACACGAAATGATGACAGCTCCAGGCCTAGTGATTTCAGCTCCTTCAGCTCTTGACCCACAAGCTTTATTTTACTGCCAGTTCTCTTCTTCCAGCTCCAGCTCTGTGCTTCTCCAGCTTCACAGGGCAGCATCTAGGTCTTGGCTCCAGCTCTGCACCAATTCAGCTCCCACCCAAGGCTCTCTAAGGCCACGCCACCAGCAATAGTCCAGCCCTGCAGTGACTTTAGCTGCCGGCACAATTTCCCCAGTCACTGGGCCGGCCACTGCCTAAGTTCTCCTCGATGCCCACACCCTGTCCACAGGTCTAGTGCCTTTCCCATTTTCATTTAAAGTCCCAGGCCCGCAGTCCAATTCCCAGCCCCACAGTGAGTTCAGCTCCCCCCCAAGAGGTGCCATCACAGGCCCAGGCAGTATTGTACCATCGACGGGGTTTTCAGGCGCAAGGTTGCAGCCCCCTTTTCCCCAGCACACATGTTGTTCTAGTTTCAGTCACAATACCCAGCCCCAGCACCCGTGTCACAGGCCCACAGGGATCTCGGCGCAAGAACACTACAGTCTGTGTACCAGCCCTAAGGTTCCTGTGATGTGTTCAGCCGCAATCCCAGCCACGCCATGATGACAGCACCAGACCCAGTGCTTTCAGCTCTTTCAGCTCTTGACCCACAAGCTTTATTTTACCCTCTCTGTGCCAGCCCTAAGGTTCGTATACCGTAGTCAGCTGAAATCCCAGACACAAAATGATGACAGCACCAGACCCAGTGATTTCAGCTCTTTCAGCTCTTGACCCACAAGCTTTATTTTACTGCCAGTTCTCTTCTTCCAGGTCCAGCTCTCCGCTTCTCCAGCTTCACAGGGCAGCATCTAGGTCTTGGCTCCAGCTCTGCACCAATTCAGCTCCCACCCAAGGCTCTCTGAGCCCACGCCACCAGCAATACCCCAGCCCTGCAGTGATTTAACTCTTGCCCCTGCCCCTGCGTAAGTTCACCTCCATGCCCACAGCTCCCTCCACGGGTCCAGTGCCTTTTTCATTTTCATTCAAAGTCCCAGCCCCACAGTGATTTTGGCACAACCCTAAGAGCTGCTATGACAAACCCAGGCAGTATTGTACCATCGACGGGGTTTTCCGGCGCAAGGTTGCAGCCCCCTTTTCCCCACCACATATGCTGTTCTACTTTCAGTCACAATACCCAGCCCCAGCACCCATGTCACAGGCCCACAGTGAGTTTAGCACATAAATCATACAGTCTATGTGTCAGCCCTTCAGTTTCCATCCCATATGCAGTCTTAATCCAACCCCACTCTTCCCCTTTCCCAGCCCCAGTGATTTCAGCTCCAGTCCCACAAGCTTTATTTCACTACCAGCTCTCCTGTTCCACTTCCTGTTCGACATCTTTGCAGCAGTGCCACATAATGCTAACTTCTGCTTCTCAGGGCAGGATCTTTGTTTTAGCTCTAGCTCTGTGTGATTTGAGTTCAGATTGCAGCCCTTACAGCAATTTCAGCTCCAACCATGCAGTTCACCTCCCAGCTCCACATTCCCTATCCCAGCCCCACAGGGGTTTTACCACAAACCCTACCATATTTCTGTCTCCTCCAGCTCTGCTGCCTCAGCTCCAGCTCCTCAGCTTCCTACTGGCTGCAGCTAAAAGCTGCTTCTGCTTCTCACTGCAGCTTGGGGCTGTTGATAAGGTCACAAATCAGTTACTGTCATCATTTCAATGTCTCTAGAAGCTGCCCCACCCACCTCAATAAATCCAGCTTTAGGGACACTTGAGACCTGAAGCTCAACATCTACCTTCTCCCTCGCCCTGGCTCTCAGCCCAGCACCTGCCTAAAGGCACCCTCACCTCTCCCCAGGCAGCTCCAGGAGCTGGGAATAGCCACCGGGCTCCTGCTCCCCCATCCCAAAAGGCACCCTTGGGCTGATTCTTGGGCCCTGGAACCCTCTGAGCCCCCACACCCTCAGCCTTCTGCTTGGTACCACGGGTCAGGGCCTGGAAACCCCCAGGCATGTCCTGCAGGCTCTGTGCTGCGGCTCCATGCCATTCTCCCATGGCACTTATCTAGCCCTACCATTTCCACCACTTCACACTGTTTTGGGCCTGACTCGTGCCAAAAGCATTATTCCACACCCTGGGGTTTTATGTCCCCACCGATCTCACAACTGGTGTTTTAGCCCCGGTTCCACAACCCTTATTGAATTAGCACCAGATATCAAGTAAAGAAATCAAACCAAAAAATGTAATAAAATGAGCAATAACAAAATAACACAATAAATTTAAAAAAGTCATTATTATTACAAGAAAAAGCAAAATAAAATAATAAAAATGCAAAAAAACAGTTTTATTAGCCGTATTCTGAACATTACTTTAAATCCAGAAACCACGAAACGGCTACTTCCCGGGCCCCAATAACAGCAGCCGGTCCCTCTCCTGCACCACTCCAGGCCCCACACCAGCCGCCGGGTACCCGAACCGCGCAGGGCGCAGTGGAAAGAACTGGACACCGCTAGCCCCCAGATACTGCTGCAGGCGTCGCGTCCGTGCTCACCAGCGCTCCCCGAATCAGCTGCCGCTGGGGTCCCATCCTGGCGCAGCGCCGCTCCTCGGATCGCGCATCTGTAGCTCCCGTCGCTCTCAGCTTCACCGCCGAACTGACAGCTGCGCCACCCCAACGCACGGTATTTATCCCCCAGGGCCGGACCAGCCAGCCAATCACAACCCGAGGCAGCGCCTGCCGGCTCCACCAATCCCAGTCCGCCCATTGCCGCCGCCCTCGGATCCGCGACCCCCCGCGGTCCCCTCAAGCGCTGCTCCCGCCGCCGCTATCGCAGGGGCCGCGTCCGCCCCCTCCCCGCCGTCTGCCCGTTTCCCTGGACCATAACCTGATCTCAGCTTGGACCCGAACTGGAAGCTCCCGGCCGCCCTTCCCGGCCCCAACAGCGCCTGCCGTGGCTGCGGCAGCGGGGACACAGCTCCGCCGGCTCCCAAAGCGGCGGTGGCGGGAGCGGCGCCTCAGGTGTACGGGGGAGTGGGGCCAGGCTGAGGGGCCGGGCCGCGACTGAGCGGGCTGAGATGGGCGGGACCGCGCGCGGATTGAAAGGGCGGCTGTGATTGGACAGGGCGGACGGAGAAAGGCGGGCGGTGATTGGCAGGTTTGGGAGCCGTGAGGCTGCGGCCCAGGGGAGCGTGGGGCGGAGCCCGGGCTGCCCGAAGGGCCCGCGGACGCCGGGGGTCCCGCTCGCGACACCCCCCAGCCCCGGTCCCTTCCTCCGGCCCTCTCTCGTGCCCAGGTCCCGGCAAAAAGACCCCCGCAGAGCCCCTACCGGAGCGCCCCATCGGCACTCGGGGCAGGGGGCGGGGAGGGGGCGTGGGAGTGTAGCCCGGGAGTGGTTCCGGGTCGCAAAGGCGGACTCTGCGACAGCAGCGCGGACTAGGGAGCGGCGGCGACATGGTGAGGACGGGGCTCGGCAGCGGGGAGGGTGTGCAGAGGCCGCTGCGGGCTCTGGGTGCCTCTTCTCCCGCAGTGCTTCCGCTTCTGCGGGGACTTGGCCTGCCCCGACTGGCCGAAATCAGCACCCTGGCCAAAGTTAAGTGCCCGCGTCCCCCTGCCTGCCCTCCGCCTGCTGCGGGCCCGCTGCTCACTCTCCTTCTCCCCGACAGTGGTCGGATGTTATAGATGATAAAACAATATTGGCTTCCCCATTCATAGATTAGCTTTTTGCATCACAGGTATTTTGATTTGGTACAACTTGTACTTACTTTTAAATGTTTTGAACAGTGCAATATACCAGTTTATGTATGCACTGTGTATTTCATATGAATAGTAGTGTGATAAATATATCGTAGGCTTTAACAAAAATTTAAAATAGAAACTAAAATACTTCTATGTATTTAACTCAGAGAATGGTGTAAAGCAATTATTGCGTTTCTTGTATCTGTGGACTGGCCCTACCAAGTGATAACAGTGACAAAAACAAAGCCTAAGCATCCAGGAAGATTTATCGACCGTCGGCACTATCAGGGAGTGTGAAGCAACAGGATAAAACTACAGGAAGAAATAAAATATGTAGACCCAATTTACAGAATGTTCTGCAGACAAGTCAGAGGTTAAAACCAAACAAGAGAGTTCCTGGAACACCAAAAACTCAAAGGAATGTTGGAATAATATATGAGCTAATGAATATGCATGTAACCCCAGCAATGTAACCATATATAGTGAACACGATTTTAAGCTGCCTCTGTGCTCTGTGGCCATGTGCCAAAAGCACCCCAGTGCTGGATTATTTTGTCCTTTTATCCTTTATTAAACTTTTAAAAATTTTAAAGAGTGAACTCTGTTTATCACATCAGTGAAGCTTAAGGTGATCTGCATCCAGGTGTTTTGGGACCTGCTGGGGGAGGCCATTGAGGTAAGTGTGGGGCTACCACAGTAGAGGCCAAGTATTTCAACACTACAATAGCATAATCAGCAATATTAATTAATTTTGTGTTCTTCAAGCAAGCCTCAGCGTTAAGAACGCTACTGGCCTCTACTAGTACTAATAATATGCATAGTAAGTGTTATTAATATTTGGGTAAGAATTGTTAGTGTTAACACTGGTAGTAAGTGTGTTAGCTGGTGTTTACTGTGAAGCTCTGCTCTCCCACAGTATGACAAGATCCTGAGGCTGACCTCAGGTGCAAAGTTAGGTGAGCACTGCTGTCCTTACCACGATCTCCCGATGGAGCCATGCTCCAGAGATGGGCAGCAATGAATCTGCAGATGCCTTCCCAAGGTGACAGAGCTCGCCTTCCCAAGGTGACAGAGCTCACCCTCCCTCCCATCTGCAGTCAGGGGATGTGAAGGCAACCTTTGCTGTCCTCGGCTTCATCCTCTCCAGTGCAGCCAAGCACAGTATAGAGCGTGAGTCTCTGTCAAGTGAGCTGCAGCAGCTGGGACTGCCCAAAGACAGGGGACACCCTCAGGGTGGCACCATGAGCCAGATCTGATGGGATGTTGCTGACAGTTCTCAGCCCTGCCTTCTTCACACCCAGATGGAGAGCAGGCTGCCTGCTGTGCATCCCAAAGTTACCTGCCTCCTAGTTACAACAACCTCTCACTTGGCATGAGCTCTATACATTTTTTTGACTGTATCTTTGAAAGTGAAGTGAGAGGATTCTACACCAATCAGTAGGAAATATATGCATGAGTAGAGTCACTCAGGCTTCACCTAAATATAAAGAAATACTATAAAAGTAAGCCAAGAATGGAGAAAAAGTTAGTGAATGCCCCATCATAACTGCTGGGATCAGTCAATGGGCTGAAGCTGTCTTCTCCCCCATAGGAACGCCTGTTGGGTTAGAAATGCAGTGCCCACTGAATATTTTTACTGGGGATTACAGCTTGTCTGGATATTGCTTTGAATAATCTTTTGCAGTCAAATACTATCACTGACAGTTACCATCACCAACAATCCCTGAACCTTAACCTGCCACAATTTTATATTTATAAATAGTATAGTTCCATAAACTGTTCCATAAAATTCCAAAGTGGGACTCCTTCATGGATGCTAGCAGTTGCCAGCAGCAGGTAACATATTCAAATAGGAAGTCCTACTGAGGGTTCATAAAGTGGGAAGACCTGCTGAGGGGTCTCCTTTATGCTCTTGGCCTATTTCCCTGAATGTCAGTCAAACTTCAGCAGGACTGCTCAACAAAGGGTCCCTGTAACAGGATGCTGACAGACTGGTCAGGCACAAGGGTCTCAGCTTTCCTGGGGCACTGACAGACAAATTAAATACTAAGGGTCAAGGAAATCTTCCCTTTTCACATGACAGTTCTCCAACCACGAGGTTGTGATTCCTTGGAGAAGCTCTAAGACTGCAGTCATGCATATGCCACTAGGGCCTGGAGGATGAGCCTGCCTAGAAAACTGTTGGTAGCTACTCTAAACATGATCACTCACTCTTTTACACTCCAATGACAGTATTTACTAAATGTCCCTTACTAAATCTTCCCTTCAGTGAAAATCCAGATACTTTGTTAGAATACTACTGTGGCAGGTGGACCCTGGCTGGATGGCAGGTGTCCCCTAGAGCCTCTCTATCAATCATGTCCCTCCTCAGCTGGATAAAATATAAAAAGGCTCATGAGCTGAGATAAGGACAGGGAGACATCAGAGGGAAAAATTAATTTAATTTATTACCAATAAAAATCAGAATAGGGTAATGAGAAGTAAAACAAGTCTTTAAAACACCTTTCCCCCATCCCTTTCTCCTTCCCAGCTTTATTCCCCATTCTCTCCCTCCTCCCCCCACCAGTAGTGCAAGAAGATGAGAACAGAAGTGACAGTCAGTTCATGCCACTGCTTCCCCCTCTGGAAGAGGATTCCTTGTGCTGCTGCAGCATGAGATCCCTCCTACAGGAGGCAGTTCTCCATTAATTTCTCCAATATGGGTCCTTTTCAGGAGCTGTGGTTCTCCACAAGCTGCTTCTGTGTGAGGCACCTTCCCTGGGGTCAGTGCTTCAGGAACTGCTTTAAAGTGAGTCCCCTGTGAGGTCACGAGTCCTGCCAGGAAACCTGCTCTTCTCTCCACAGGCCCACAGGTCCTTCCAGGACCTCGTCCAACATGGGGCTCTTCCACAGGCTGCAGGTAGATTTGTGTTCCCTCCTGCAGACCTCCATGCGCTCCAGGAGGACAATCTGCTTCATCACGCTCTGCATCATGGGCTGCAGGAATATCTCAGCTCCAGTACCTGGAACACCTCCTCCCTCTCCTTCTTAGCTGACTTTGGTGTCTGCAAAGCTGTTTCTCTCACATATTCTCAGTCCTCACTTCTCTGGCTGCAATTGCTTCTGCCCAACAACTTATCCTTCTTAAATATGTTATCCCAGACATGTTACTACCGTGGCTGAAGGTCTCAGGCTTGGCCAGTGGCATCCTGGAGCTGGCTGGCATTGTCTTTGCCAGACATGGGGTAAGCTTCCATCAGCTTCTCAAAGAAGAAGCCTTTCCTGTAGCCTCCCTGTTACCAGGACCTTGCCATGCAAACCAATACACATATGAACATCACAGAAGCCTAAATATAAGCAAGAGTAAGTCCAATCTAAAGTTTTGTTACAGGTCTGCACATTCTTCCTCCTGCACAGGAAAAAGATGCCAGCTATGGCATAGGCACTCCATTGAACATTTCTTGCATTCTTCTTTCCTTCTGGTTCTCTTCCCAGATTCAAAGGAGTTTCTGATCATGACCTTATCTAATGAACAGCGAACAAGACACAGTTTGCTGAGCTTCTATCCATGCTGCATCACTCTTGCCATCGTGTATAAAATCAGAGTCATTTATGGCAGCACTGATCCAGAGTATCAGCTTCACTCCAGCCTTCACATGAACAGCACAATTCACAAGTCACCTTGGTGAGTTGTTTCTTTCAATTAGATTGTCTCCTCAAGAACAAGAAGAAAGACCAATGAAGGATGTGTGAGGCAATAATATTAGGATCATCTTCAAATACTTCATTTATGGAGTCACAGAATGGTTTGGGTAGGAAGGGACTTCAAAGATCATCTTGCTTCAGCCCCATGCCATGGGGCTAGATCAGGTTACTCCAAGCCTTGTTCAGTGTGGCCTTGAACATTCCCAGTGACTCAGTTGTATGAGAGGAGAATAAGTAGGACCATGAGTATATAAAAGATATGATCTCTCAAGTAATTCTTCTACTTTGGGAAACTGAGTAGCACATTTTCTCTGGTTACAGAAGCTGCTCCAAACTGTTGACTTGTTTGCTAAAGTTCTTTGATCACAGAAAGCTCAAAGAGCTGCAGCTGAGGACAGATTTGTCACTGCCAGACTGTTTTTTCTTTCAGTTCTTGTGGTCTTACGACTAAAGCTGCTTCTGTAGAGACTACCAAATTCAAGCACATGTGGTATGGACCATGCTGGTAAGCCATGCTGATATTTATGAACCAATACCATGACAAGAACAGTGCAAGTTATGTTCTTTTGTTCATTCCCTACTCTAATAACAGAAATTCTTCTTTTCTATGTCATAATATGTCCTCCACACTCCACCACCCAGTTCTGCTAGCACTCTTCACAAACTTGCTGTTACTTTTAGTCCATTTTAAACTGATAATCTGGGACACAGAATAAAAAGGAAATTTGTGTCCTGAAATTTGGCCTTTAAATTTTAGAAAGACAAGTCAAATACTGCCACCCAGATTCAGTTTTTCTGAACCTGCCTTGCATTTATGTGGCTAAGCTTCAGTATTTGTACCGGAACATGCACTCAGATACACAAATATAGCAGTGTCTTCCTGTTCCTACTTCCATATTCATGTTTATGGAAATTTTGTTTTGAAAAATGTTGTCTCTCCTTCCTTGTGACACCCTTCTGTCTATTGGCACAGCATTTTCTCCCAGCTTGATTTATACACTATGCCGACGGTTGTTTATCATGGCCACAATGTGTGACAGGTCCAAACTTTTCATCATAACCTCCATGAACTCCTCATCTTTCCTTGCTCCCTCCACAAATTCATCCAGAGAAAGTTCACCTGTGTCAGACACAAATAAAGGGCATCAGAATCCACATCTGACAGGAAAAGGAGTACAGTAATCTAACTTTAGAGACCACTTACTATATACTTAGAACCACTGTTCTAAGACACTGTCCTAAAGACCTCAGAGAGTCTTCTTAAGCTTCTATGAAACATCCCCAGTATCCAGACAACGCCTGCTTCCTTTTTTTCCCCCATACAAGGGAAGAGGTACATAAGAAAGAACAATAGAAGTGGGTACCTAAGGAGTGGGATCATAGCATTCTTTTTGGCTCAACCTGTCGTAATACTAACCTGCCCTATACTTGCTGGTTTTCAAGGATAAAGGAACTGACAGAAGGAGGCTGTGACAGACAGAAACAAATTTTTATGTCCTAGGCCAAAAAGCCCTTGTACAGGGAATCAGCTCAGCAGAGTTATTCTGGAATAACGAAGGAGCCTGTCAGGAAGTAATGAGCACCTGAAGTAGCAAGGAAAGAGATACCTCTCAGGGACACGCAGGGACCACAGTGACACTTGACCAACCATTGACTGAGCACTTCATGTTCTTGCTATACTGCCTGCAGCAGACCCAGTGAAGAAACTCTGAACTTCAACATTAAATTGCAGTTCTTCCTTTCCATACTGAAGTACTTAGGAGCAGCCGGGGCCATTTGATAATATTTCCCACTTCTAACTGGCATGAGCTACACAGCAACATACAAAAAGGAAAACAAAACACCACTCCAAAACCCCACTACAAGACTCATGTGGACAGAACAAAGCTCAGACCAGTACAGGAAAAACATCCTGTCACACTGATTATGTATAATTCCAGGAGAAAAATCCTTTTGGTCCATGGAGAACGCATTACTGACTGAGAATGCAAATAGAAATAAAATATGAAGTGAAGAGGCCTAAAGTTCAACCAAGAAAGGAAAAGTAGGATGTTGCTCTGTAGAAAAGTCTGTCTCAGCTGGATGACAAAGGCAGGAACCTTACCATCGCCGTTCACATCAATCCTGTCGAAGACTCGGTTGGTGAACTCTTCTGCACTCGTTTCATGGTCACCACCATTAATGGCTCGAATAGCCTAAAATAACAGAGGAAGAGTAGGCAGCTGCCTGACAACTCCCAGACTGATTCCACATGTCAGCATTGATTCAAAATAAGACAGTCATGCCTGGTACCTTCCCCATACAAATGAACCAGTGCAACAGGAAAACAAAGCACAAATCATCAGGCCTTATGGATGGCACTGAAGGGTGCCAAAAAGGGAGTGTGGCTCTGGAGCACGGAATGAGCAGCAAAACTCAGAAGATTGGCCTAATTCTGCTTAGGTACAGTTTAGGTGATGCAGAAATGGCAGAATCAGAATCCACCTAATTGATCCACTTTGTCCCACTTTGTGACCCTATGGTACACCAAGCCTCAGAAACACTGTCAAACACCTTCCACAATTAACATTATGAAATTCCTTTGTTATATGCTGTGGTAATTTATTTCTATTCTTACTTTCACAATTTCCATTTATATACTTCTTCCTGTGTGTCTGGCTTCTCCCTAAAGGTCACTGGAAATTCATTTTAATCTTGAGAAACTTTAAGTTTCTACTTTGTAGCACTTTTGTTTGCTACAATTCTTCTTATTCATAACTACATAGTGCAGGGTTCTCTTTTCTTTCAATGCTAATTATTTCCTTTGTTTAAGGATGCCCATGAAATATGTGATTTCAGAGCCCTTATACTGATTCTAAGACTGTTTATTTTCTAGTTTTTACCCTTTGATATTTTGTCATTTTATTCATTCTTTTTCAAATGCTATTTCACTGAAACTTACATCATCTCAGCAATTTCCTAAGGTTACCAAAAAAGACACTGAACCACACCCAAGAAAGACAAAGGACAATAAATTTCTTGCCACCAGCTGTTGCCCCAGAATTTGTTTCTCAAGAACTCTGTGTTAACTATTGCTATCTGTTGCTTCACTGTAATGTCTGAGTATTTCTATTCAAAGCTACTGGTAGGAGGCTGTATATTACTACAGGTATTGGTCAGGTCTCTTTGATACCCAGCTCTAAAATTCTTATATATATGAGAATGCATTATTAGCATCTTATTAGTGCTTTATCAAATCAATTTTATGACATTTCATATTCAGAAATGCTTTTTATTGAGGGTCATTGAATCTTTCCTGCAATTACCTTGGTAATTTCCCATTATCTGCAAAATAATCTGAATTTGCAGCACAATTAATTCTGAGATATATATAGTGGTCTTTATGCCTGTAATCCCAACCTCATCCACAATAGCTATTTGCATACAATCCTTTCAATTCTCAATCCTTTTTCTTCAGGCTATTCACCAGAGTCAGAAATGTTTTATTATGTTGATATTTAGGAACTGATTCTGAAAAGCAAACTGGGGAGTAGCTCTCCAACTTCTCATGGGGAAAAGGACATATGAAGCACGCATTGCAGAGATAACAACTGACAGTCACAGGGTCTGAAACCTTGGAAAGTGCAATTTAGGTCACAGGCAGCTAAAACAATTTTATGGTTAGCTATGTTGTAACATAAGCTGTGGTGATAAAGTGTTGGGGAACATGAAACAGGAAAGCCTTATAAATATGATTGCCTGGCAAAAGATTTTGAGAATATGGAAACTATAAGTGAGATTGAAATGAAAGCAAGCTTTGAGATACCTCAGTCACTGAACAACTGGAAAACAATGGTATGGCCGGCTGAGGGTAATCCCCTTTTGATGGAACAACACCTTCTGCTTGCAGACAGGCCCAAGGGTCAGAGCAGACCCTGCTGGCTTGGCAGAAGGGCCCAAAGAGGAGTTTTTAGGGTTTAAAATGTAACACAGTATGGTAATGTAATGACTCTTATAGGCTGTATGGAAATGCTATAGGATTTGTATCTTGGACTAGATTGGTTCATGAGACTTAGAATATTCAACACAGAAGAAGATTTATTGTATTGTAACGGGAACCCCTCTCTCTTACTCTTTTGCTCTCTTACGCTTTTGCTCTCTTACCCTTTTACTCTCTTACCCTCTCATCCTCTCTCCCCCTCTCTTCTCTCGGGCCTGCTCTGAGCTGTGGCTGGCAGCTCCCAGCAGGTCCCTGCGCCCAGGCCCTTTGAAATAAACCACAAGTTCCAAGCCCTGGCTTCAGAGATCTCTGGTCTCCATCCATCCCAGCCGTCCTACCCCCGACACTCCTACAATAAAGAGTCTAAGTCTGCTTATTGCATTATATGGTGATGGGGAATTCTGCTCAGAGAAGGAATGCTTTTCAAGGTCTCATCCATGATCATCCATATGGGAAACAGCAAAGGTCTTACTTGTGTGATTTGTCTTTCCTTGAAGGAAAGGTCTTATTTGTGTGATTTGTCTTTCCTTGAAGGAAAGAGGCAAGAACACAGACCCCCGGAGATTCACCTTGATGATGTTGAGCAGTTCATGTCGATCAATACAGCCATTGCCATCTACATCATAGAGCTTGAAATACCACCGCAATTTCTGCTCCATCTTCCCTCGGAGAACAAGGCTGAGGGCAGCCACGTATTCCATGAAATCAATATATCCATCCTGTCAGAAAAAAAAAACCAAATTGTGACAGGAGTAAACAGAGGGAGTTAATGCACTGGAGTTGTTTCACCTTATTGCTCTTTAGATTCACAGCTGAAAGAGAAAGGCCAACAAGTGGCACAGAGACTTTGACTTAGGAAAAATCTTTACTGCACAGACACATGTTATTTCTCTAGCTACTAAATACCTGGGTTCCTAAAGTTATGATCTCGTACACAGAGACTCCCCTCTGCTCACCACCTGCAGTGAAGGAACCTGGTTGTCAGCGTGAACAAAGCCCCCTCTGTACACCAAAGCTGACTGCCTTTGGCCTGCTGGGAGAGAACATTGAGCCCAGCCCACGGCTGCAGGTTTTCTGTACTAGTCTATTCTGCCTTGGTGGGAAACTGTGCTATTGCACTAAGCCATAGATCTCTTCTCCATCCTGTGGAAAATAATGTGACTGAGGATATTTTGTAAAATACACAGAGCATGATTTGATCACTGAAGAAAAATGTTCAGTATTTAGGTTTTTACTATTTCATTTCTTGATTCTACAAAGAAAGTCAAAAGGCACTTGTTTCTTCTGCAAGAAAAATGCCAGTTAGTAAAGGTTCGTCAGCGCTAGATTTAAAGCTGACTAAAATGTGAAGCTGTTAAAAACAAACTACAAATAAAACACATATCTAGGTCAAAGATTCTGAATAACAATAATTCTTCAAGAAATAACAGAGCAAAAAAAAATGAAACTTTCATTTCTTGAGGTATTTAATCAAAGTCAGGTGCCTTTCTGAAATGGATGCAAATAAACGTTTGCAAAAGGTGAATGTAGGCGAACTAGCAGAGCACTGCTGTTTTACAGTAAGGATCACCACATTTAAAATATTCATTCAGGGTGGGAAGAAGGGTTGACAGGCTGAGAGAGTTATGGCTGGTCAGCCTGGAGAACAGAAGGTTCCAGGGAGACTTTGGTGCCTCTTCCAGTACTTAAAAGGGGCTTAGGAAAAGGCTGGAGGGGTACTTTGGACAAGAGCGTGTAGTGATAGGACACAAGAAAAACGGCCTTAAGCTGAAGGTGGGCAGATTTAGATTAGGTGTTAGGAGGGAATTTTTGACTGTGAGTGTGGGCAGGCCCTGGCACAGAGCAGCTGTGGCTGCCCCTGGATCCCTGGCAGCGCCCAAGGCCAGGCTGGACAGGCCTTGGAGCACCCTGGAATAGTGGAAGGTGTCCCTGCCCATGGCAAGGGTGGCACTGGGTGGTCATAAAGTCCATTCCACCCAGAGCATTCCACGTCTCTATGACTCTGTGCTGCCCCTTCCTGCCATGCCCAGCACTCAGAACCAGCCCCTCTGTGACAGCGGCCCTGGCCTGGGCACTGTGAGCACCACAAAGGCTGTGGGTGCTGTGGCAGTGGCCGCACTGGAGGTGACACCTCTGCTTTGGCTCTGCCACCTGCGCTGGTGCCGATGGCTTTGCTGGGGCTGCTCGTCCTGCTGACCCTGGCCGGGCCCGTGTGGGGCACCTGGGACACCTGCAGGTCAGTGGTTCCACTTAGGAGGTTCCCTGTAGGGGCCCCACATGTTCCCCACACACACACCACAGTGTTCCAGCCTCACTTCGCTGGAGGAGGAGCCTTGGTTCCTGGCCAGTGCCCAGCTACTGGCATAACCTGTGTAGCTGCAGTAGTATGTGGGGACAAATGTGCCCCTTGGGGGTCCCGAATCTTCCTGCCACTCAACACTGGGCAGGAAGGGGCAGCAGAGGACTTTCAGCCTGAGCAGCAGCAACCACCAAGCAGAGCAGTGATGGCTTTGTGTTACAGAAGGACCTGCATGCTCCGGCCCATGGCCTCTGACCACAGCTCCGTGACTTCTGCTGATGACACGTCCCGTGTGGGTGGCACCAGTGTCCAGCCAGGGGCCTGGCCCGGCATCGTCAGCATCCAGGCCACCTGGGAGAACGGCACGTGGCACATGTGCACGGGTGTCCTCCTCAGCTCCCAGTGGGTGCTCACGGTCGCACACTGCTTCGCCAGGGCCGGGTAAGAGACAGCAGGGACAGAGATGTCCCCAGAGCACGGGCAGGCGCCCAGCTCACAGCACCACGGGCCACTTCCCTGCCCACCTGGGGAAGCAGAAGGCCGGGAAATGCTGGGCTGTGCAGCCCGTGGCTCTGCTCCCTGTCACCCCTCTGTCCATCTGCTCCCCAGGGGCGTCTCCAAGTGGGATGTGGTGATCGGCGCCACAGATCTGAGACAGCCAGGCCCCAAGGCTGTGGTGAGACACATCCAGAGGCTCCTGATGCATCAGCGCTACGTGGCTGCCACGGCCAGGAACGACATCGCCCTGGTGGAGCTGGACCAGCCCGTGGAGTGCAGCGACTACATCCAGCTGGGCTGCGTGCCCGACCCCTCGCTCAGGGTCTCGGAGCTGAAATCCTGCTACATCGCCGGCTGGAACTTTGCCAGAGGTGAGTTCCCAACAGGATGTGTGCACCAAGGGCGAGCTGGGCACCCAGGGACACGGGCTGGGCACAGACAGGGACACGGGCTGGGCACAGACAGGGACACGGGCTGGGCACCCAGGGACACGGGCTGGGCACAGACAGGGACACGGGCTGGGCACAGACAGGGACAGGGGCTGGGCACAGACAGGGACATGGGCTGGGCACAGACAGGGACATGGGCTGGGCACCCTGGGGACACAGGCTGGGCACAGACAGGGACAGGGGCTGGGCACAGACAGGGACACGGGCTGGGCACAGACAGGGACAGGGGCTGGGCACAGACAGGGACAGGGGCTGGGCACAGACAGGGTCCGGCCACAGGACGCCAGCGGGGCCGCGCTCGGAGCAGCCCGGGCTGGGGAAGGAGTCCCCGCCAAGATGGGGCGTGGAACGGGATGAGCTGTAAGGTCCCTGCTCACCCAAACAATTCCTGCTGGCCCTGTGAAACCTCGGGGGAGATGGGTCTGGCCCCTTCTCCAGGCCAACAGCAGGGACACAGCTGGACAACGTTGCTCCATGGGGAAGGGGCAGGGACATAGCTGGACATTGCTCCGTGGGGAAGGGGCAGGGACACAGCTGGACATTGCTCTATGGGGAAGGGGCAGGGACACAGCTGGACATTGCTCTGTGGGGAAGGGGCAGAGCCAGACCCGGGAAGGGGAACGGATGGGTACCGAGCTGCTGGGGCTCATTCCCCTCTGTGCCCACAGCTCAGGGAACAGGCATGGTGCTGCAGGAGGCCAAGGTCCACCTTATGGACACAGAGCTCTGCAACAGCAGCCGGTGGTACGCGGGGGACATCGACCCCCGCAACCTGTGTGCTGGGTACCCGCAGGGCGGCATTGACACCTGCCAGGTAGGAGCGTGTGATGAGTCCCTCAGCCCCTGGCAGCGCAGGGACCCCCTCATCCCCCACACACAGCCTGGCCTGTCCCGTGTCCACCCCTCCCCTCCCCACCCGCGGGTCCCTGTCCTATGCCCCCTGTCCCCAAGGCCTGTTCCTGCCCACAAAGCCCATCCAGGGGGCCCCAGCAGACCCAAAGTGCAGATGTGACTCTGGGACATCTGTCCTCTGCACATCTGGGACCCATGAGCAGAGATGGGAGAGCCCCCAACCTGTGCTGGGAATGCGGACCTGGCAGGGACTGGGAGAGAGGAGCCAGCCCCAGGACCAGGAGAGAGGAGCCAGCCCCGGGACCGGGAGAGAGGAGCCAGCCCCGGGACCGGGAGAGAGGAGCCAGCCCCGGGACCGGGAGAGAGGAGCCAGGCCCCAGGATGGGAGAGGAGCCAGGCTGGGACTGGGAGAGAGGAGCCAGGCTGGGATTAAGGGACAGGAGCCAGGCCCGATATGGGAGAGAGGAGCCAGGCCCGGGATTGGAGAGAGGAGCCAGGCCCGGGACTGGGAGAGAGGAGCCAGGCCCGGGATTGGAGAGAGGAGCCAGGCCCGGGATTGGAGAGAGGAGCCAGGCCCGGGACCGGGAGAGAGGAGCCAGCCCCGGGACCGGGAGAGAGAAGCCAGCCCCAGGACCGGGAGAGAGGAGCCAGGCCCCAGGATGGGAGAGAGGAGCCAGGCTGGGACTGGGAGAGAGGAGCCAGCCCTGGGATTAGGGGACAGGAGCCAGGCCCGATATGGGAGAGAGGAGCCAGGCCCGGGATTGGAGAGAGGAGCCAGGCCCGGGACTGGGAGAGAGGAGCCAGGCCCGGGATTGGAGAGAGGAGCCAGGCCCGGGATTGGAGAGAGGAGCCAGGCCTGGGATTGGGGACAGGAGCCAGGCCCGGGACTGGGCGACAGGAGCCAGGCCTGGGATTAGAGAGAGAAGCCAGGCCGGGATTGGGAGAGAGGAGCCAGCCCTGGGACCGGGAGAGAGGGCCCAGCCCCGGGCTTGGGCGACAGGAGCCAGGCCTGGGATGGGAGAGAGGAGCCAGCCCTGGGATTGGGGACAGGAGCGAGCCCCGGGCTGGCAGCAGCCCCCCACAGTCCCTGAACCATCTCTCCTGGCACAGGGGGACAGCGGGGGTCCCCTCGTCTGCAAGGACAATGAAGCTGACTACTACTGGCTGGTGGGATTGAACAGCTGGGGAAGAGGCTGTGAGAGAGCCAGGCACCCCGGGGTCTACACCTCCACTCAGCACTTCTACAACTGGATCCTGATCCAGACGGGCCTGAGCCCAGCAGAAAGAGCTGGTCCAGCACCGGAGCCAGCTGTCACCTTGGCCCCCAAGGAGGAGCCAGAGGAACCAGAGGAACCGGAGGAACCAGAGGAACGCATCAACTTGACCCCTGAGTACAGCCAGCAACCAGCAGTGACATCCTCGGCCACGTCACTGCGCATGGCATGCCCACACCAGATCCTGGTGCAACTCTGGAATCTGGTGCAGGAGCTCCTGCAGTTTTAGAAGGACAAAAAGCCCTGAGCAGCAGCAGGATGAGCAGGATCCAGGGCTACAGTGGATCACGGCAGCTCCAAGGTAGCCTTGGGGCCAGAGGCTTCTCTGTCCTGCCCGCGCTGCTGCGCTGCAGCCACAGCGATGCTGACGTGACTGAGGTGTTGAAGTAAAGTTTCTGTGTTCACCATTCCCCGTGTTTTCAGCCCTGCTCAGTGCACTTGCAGAGTCCCTGCTGTGTCTGTCCATCTGCTGTGCTGCTCACATTCATTCTTCAGCCTGGAGAGGGCTCCAGGGAAACCTCAGTGCCCCTTGTAAAGCCGGTTATAATGGTAGGGGAGAGCGGCTTTTTGCATGGGCGGGCCATGATAGGACAAGGAGGAATGGATTAAATCTAGAGGAGGGGAGGTTGAGATGAGGTGCTGGGAAGGAGTTTTTACTCAGGGGGTGATGAGGCCCTGGCCCATGAAGTGTCCAAGGCCAGGATGGACAGGGCTTGGAGCAACCTGGGATAATGGCAGGTGGTAGAATGAGATGACTCTTAAGGTCCCTTCCAACACAAACCATTCTGTAATGCTACAATTGCAATTTATAAAAGAAGAATATTGAAAATTTATCCTCTTTGTCATCATCAAAGTTTTCAAAATCTGAAGGTCCAGAGGGCAGACGATTCCATCCATCATGTCTGTATTACGACAGGGTGGATTTTCCTCTGGATGCTCTTGTTCCTTGCCCTTGTTCATAAAAGGATCTTAGATTAGGTGACTAACTGTTAACAGACTAAGACTAACTAGGTCTTAGTTATCTTATCACCACTAGATCTTAGGTCTTAGTGTCTTATCGCCACTAGTTGCCACACTTGTACTTCATTCCTCCTGACATCACTATCACTTTATTTAGATTATAGCTTTTCTGACCAAATTTGAATTTGAGAACCTTCTTATAACATTGTTTACTGCATAACACAGGGTTCACAGGAGAACTCTGGAATGCACAACATCACTGAATAAATTTTAAATTCCTTTAACATCCCAAGAAGGGAGAGAGGTGAAGTGAAAGAAAGACTTGTGCAAAAGCTGTAAAGGCTTTGCTTTACCTTGTGAAACTGCTTCTCATCACTATTATCATCCTGGGCACAGAGGACTTTGGGATGAGAAAAGATATTCTTTGAGGTCTACAGTTATTTACAGTCATTACATCCACCACAAGACCTCAGCTGCCCTAATGGAACCTGTCTGCTGTTCTGCTTAAGAATTTTATAATATTCCTAAGCATTCCTTAACTCCTTATACTGTCTCACATGTCCAAAATAATATTCTTTGTTGGTCCCTAAGCTTTCTTTTTTTAAGACTAACTCCATGATTTCCCACCTGGTTGTCATGCCTCTGTGACTGGATCCTCCTTGACTCCATTTCAGAACCTTGGAGCAGAGAGTAAAGCTGAATTTTCCCAGGATGCTATAAATCCAGATTTCTTTGTCATTAAGAATACAGGCCTGCAAGCATAGGCTGAAATACATATGGATAAAAAGCAGGCAAAAATGAGGGCCATTACACGCTTAAAGGAAGTATGGTGGCTACTGTTTTCTACCAGCAGTCACCCGTCACAGTGAGGAACACTGCCCACCCCCTCACTCCAGCTTCATGCTGCACCTACCAAGGAAAGCCACAGACATTGTCTGCCCATGTAGTGTTAATTTCAGCTGCCAAATACCTGGAAATTATTCCTCTGTGAATGCTATAATGACTTCTACCGTGTCTGATTCCTGTGGTCTCCATGATCTCATACAGCTATATTTTTGAATAATAAGAACGCGTAAGAAGAATAATGAAATTAGCATTTTGCTAGTTAAACAAGGCCAAATCAAATAATTGGCAGTAAGGAGTTTTCAAAATTCAAATATGAACTTGCACAAGGTAGTTAGATAATCAGGTTAAACAACTTATGTTTATGTCATTGTGTTATTACCTGTACACATTCATTCGTTCCTTACATTTAGCTACTTTACATAAGCATCCCTTGGCAGCTTTCCCCACCAATGTTTGCAAGAGAATATTTGTGTTCTTTATGTTTGCAAGAGAAAGACAAAGACTCTGAAAGTGCAGGAGTTGGATCACTTCTAAGCAGCACGAGACAGTTAATTCCTTGCAGAGAACTCACCTTGTTCATATCAAACGTGCGGAACATCTGCTCAATGTACTTATTGGCCTCCGGATCCAGCCCTCGAAGTCCGAAGAACTGCTTAAATTCATGCTCCGTCAGCTGTCCAGAAGGACACTCCGTCATGAATTTCTTGTACCAGTGGTGGATCTCGACAGCTTGCAGATCATCCACAGTAGAGCTGCTGTTGTTTCCCATTTGTATCTATGGTCAGAAGGATGATGCTACAGGAATGATCCTCTTCCTCCTGTGGCTCTCACAGCACTGCCCGTTTGCTCCTGTCCATGCTCAACACCAATGTCAGTTACGTGAGGGATCTAACCTTCCACAAGCCAATTATAAATGTTAATCTTCTTAGAGGCTGATCCACAAACCAGAAAGTTTCAATGATACAAACAGTCTTCTTAGAATGGAAAGGAGATGCAAGATAATCTAGCAAATCGCTGCTATTTTAGGAGCTAAAGCAGAAAGGGTGAGAAGGTTAATCAGACACTGGCTTGGTAGACTACCCTATTTTTAACCTTGATATAATTATACTTGAAGATAAGAGGAAATGCCCATAAGATGTGGGCTCTGACGTTAAGTAAAGATCTTCTCCTCTAAGTGGATTTGAGAGTCTGTTTTCTCAAATAGACGTGTTGAATAACAGAGTGTGTAGGACCAGAAAGTGTTACAGAAGTGGCCCAGTACAAGAGTGAGGTTATGTGGGAAAAAGCTCACCTCCATGCACACAAAGGAGCACAGAGGAACAATGCAGGGGGACACAAATAATCCCCTGGTCTGGCAAATCCAAGAACCATCACAGAAGTGCAGCCAACCCATAAAAGGCTCAACTGCACAAAGGGGAAGGAGTAGAGAGACAACCACGGGCTGAGGAACACAAATTACCCAGTAAGAGAAATAAAGGCCCTGTCCCAGCTCCTTCTAAATCTGTTGCAGGGGAGCCACCAGTCCCATGGGCCTAGAGGTGGCACTCATCATGATGAGTCAGCAGGAGAGGTTGCAGAAGACTCTACAAACTGCGTACTGCCTAGAGACATGGAAAACACTGTGTGGTCCAGGGCAAGAGCACCTGGGGAAAAGACTCACAACAGGATGTTTAGGAGGGGAAAAGAAGGTGGGGAAAGGGATGGGACTAGGTGGTATGGGAATGAACAAGCATGAGAAAATGGAGGCAAGGGGAACACAAGGGTCTGGTTGCATGTAGAATGGTGCTAATCAGTATGAATGTGTATCCATCCCTTGGGCCTGGTCATCACAGTCTTTCTTGTCTTCTAACATTTCTACATCCTTTTTTTTTTTTTTTTGCTGCACAGCGCTGTGCTCTGGGCATACGTATGCATGGGGATTTAAGTGCCCACAACTGGATTGAGTGCGATCATGTCAGTCTATGATCGCTAGTAAATATCATGCCAGACTAGGCAGCAAATAGGCCAAACAGTTCATGAGACAGGTGTACATATCTCTGTTAGTGAGACCACTGGAGTAGTTGACCATTAGACTGAGGCTGTAGGGTTGAGGGTGACCCACCTGTCTGTGTTTCTTTGCATCCTGAGCACCCCGTCCCATGAACTGGAGGGGCCAGTGTCTGTGTCTGTCTGCAGGTTGTTTTGTGCAATGGAATCTGTTCTGGTGGCTGTGGCAGGGTTGTGCACCTTGCAGGGCCCGGCATGCCCAGGTGCCAGCAGCTGGGGAGACCAGGCATTGACAGGCAGCTGTGGGTAAGCTGGATGTCTAAGCCCACACACTCTCTATGCTTCCCACTGATGGACCTTCACAGAATCACAGAATAGTTTTGGTTGAAGAGTCCTTAAAAATCATCTAATTACAGCCCTCACCATGGGCAGAAACACCTTCCCCCAAAGCAGGTAACTGGAGGCTAGGCTGCCTTACTGCCTGTGCTACATTTGATGGAGCTCAGACTGCAGCTGCCTGGGAGTGCACATTGCTGGCCCATATCCAGATTTTCATTCCCTAAGACTCCCAAGTCTTCTCAGGACTGCTCCCAATTCACTTATCACTCAGCCTGTACCTGTGTTGGGGATTGAACCTGGCCTTGTTGAACTTCATGAGGTTGGCATGGGCCCTTCTCTCTGGCCTGTTCAGATCCTTCTGGATGCCCTAACCCCTTCCCTACAGAATATCAGTCACACCACTTAACATACACATTTAAAGCCAAAACTTATTTTTAGTATAATGGAAATTTTAACAGTCTGATTTGGGAGTCATAATAAATCTATATCTAATTACAGAAAAGCAAAGAAAAATAATGTAGGTCAAGTACTTATATACAAGAAAAAAGCTGCACTAGTAGCAATAATCCAATTAACATTGCAAGACATGCACTTTGTTTCTGTGCTTTCTCCGATGTTACGCTGACCTGCCTGCTGCTTCTCTGGATATTAAGATCTGTGGTTCACTTGGATGTTTGCAGAGGAGAAGGGGAGAGTCATGAGAAGTTGTCAGCATCTGGGTCCTTCACTGGGAGAAATGTGATGTTCTTGTGAATGGTTTTCTCATCCTCCCTTCTTTTTTCTTTTTTTTCCCCCTCTCTTCTCTTTCCTTCCACTTAGACTTACAAAGGTACATGTTAGAGTTGCAAATATCTCATTCTACCTAGAATAACTGCTTGCTGTTACTACCAATATAAGCCCATGGTTGAACCACCCAAAGATAGATAAGTTAAATAAATTAGCCATAGATACCTGGAGAGATTGCTCTCACAGCTAAAGTGAACAAAGTGAAGTGAACGAAATGAACAAAGCTGCAGGCAGGGCATGAGATGAAAAATTCAGAGCACACCTGGCAAGCTTTGGTCCTGAGGCCTTGTGAAGTAGGGACAGAGACCATGGCCATAGCAGGTCATTGGCACACTAGTGGCGCCATCAGAAATAGGAACACAGTGCATGTGCGTGCACAGTAAGGGTGGCCAGGAGGCAAGGACACTGTGCTGCTCAGGCCCCCTGAAATCCTGCCCTACATCTGGCTGGGGGCAACCTCTGGTACCAGTACAGACCAGGAATGGAACGGATCAAGAGTTCTGAGAAGGAAAACAAGACTGGACAGCAGCTGGCAGTGTGCACATCCCCAGCAGCACGGGCAGCAGGTGAGGGGGAGAATTCTGTTCCCTCTGCCCCACTCAGGTGAGGCCCCCCCCTTGCAGAGCTTTCTCCTGTCCCGGAACCCGCAGAACAAGACACGTTTGGAGGTGCCGAAGCAGGTGCAGAGGAGGCCACGGACCTGCTCCAAGGGCTGGAGCCCCTCTGCTCTGGAGACGGGCTGCGAGAGCTGGGGAGTTCAGCCTGGAGAACAGAAGGCTCCGGGGAGACCTTATTGCAGCCTACCAGCATGTAAAAATATTTTTACGTCAAGAGCTGTAGTACCAGAGCAACGGACAGCAGTGCCCATTTGCACGAGCGCAGCCTCGGATCGGACATCTCCGGAAGCTCTCTAGGCCGGGTTGAAGGGGGCTTGGAGCAACCCGGCCTGGAGGGAGGCGCCTATGGCAGGGGGGTGGGACTGGATCCTCCGTAAAGGGACGTGCCGACCAAACCACCGGACACCGCCTCCGCCGCTGCCCGCCGCCAACGAGCGGCGGCGAGAACGGGCGCGGCCCCGCCCCCGCGGCCCCGCCCCCCGTGGCGCCGGCCCGCTCCCATCGGCCACCGGCCAGCGCGAGCCTCCGTCTCACCAACGCCGCCTGTCCGGCCCGAAACGCCGCAACTGATTGGTCGCTGCCTTGTTATTGGGCGGGAACCCACAGCATCCTCGGGATTGGTCACTTTGTGCCATGTTGCAGGATAACCATGGCGCCGAGGCAGCTGCTCCGTCGCGATTGCCTGGCCGTCACGTCGATCTTTCAACCGCCGCAGCTGATTGGTCCCTCTGCGCCGGGGGCGGGGCCCCCCGGAGGCGGAAGTGGCGGCGGCGCGTTCCGGTGCTGAGGTGGCGCGGTACAGCGGTCCGGTGGTGGTGGGGGCCGGCGGGAGCTCCTTGGCGGGTTAGAGCCGCTTCTCGGTGCTGACTCCCCTGCCGTGCTGCAGGTCAGTGCCTTCCCCCGCCCCGGGTGCTATCCGCCTGCCCTGTGCGGACCGCGGGCTCTGCCGCCCAGCTCTCGGCGGCAGTCGCTGGACGGGCTCCTTTCGTGGCCGTGCAGGGCCGGGACGGGTTCGCAGCTCCCCGGGGCCCCGGCCGTAAGGGGCGGTGGGCCAGGGTGAGGCTCTCTTCTCGCTCTGGGCTTTGCGTCCCGGCCCCGTGTCCCCACGCCTGTGGGACGCTGGCGGCGGTGCCCGCAGGTACCGGGAGCGCAGCCCGACCGGGGAGGTTCGCGTTCCGCGGGGCCCGCTGGAGGTGTGCGGTCCGGTACATCTGCGGGGCTGCCGGGGCCCGTGGGCGCTGCCCGCCATCCCCGTGGCGGCAGGAGCCGCCGCTCCCGGAGCCAGCGCGGCGCTCCAGTGCTTCCCGTCCCTCACGACTTTCCTTGGAACCCCTCCGCACAGCGGAGGGTTCCAAGGCCCAGGGCTTGTGTACAGCAGCAGTGCTTTTAATGCGTGTTTGATTTTAAACGAAGGGAAATGCAAGGAATTAACTTCATTTATGTATAATAAACTTATAGTATAATAAATTAGGGAAGAACACTGTCAAGTCGTTCTTTGCTGTGGCTGATACCTAGGGATAGAAATGCGCTGCTTAATGCAGGCTGTGCAGACCAGCAGTGGCCTTCGACTGTTTGGTTCAGTGATGTGTATTTCAGAGAAAAGGAGCCTCCTCCAGTTCACTGCTGATCTGTAGTTCCAGTGTTCAAAGTGGTTTCCCCAGCAAAAGTTCATTAGTCACAGGTATGCTGAGCAAAGGTAGAGGATGTAAAGGATCCTGGCTCACATCCTGGGTGCTGCGAGGGTCCTTGTGTTCTGCTGTTCCATATGCTGGTGTGAGCCTGGGAGAGCACCAGTCTTGTCTCTGAGAGCAGTGTTTGCTTTATTGGGGTGAGGCAGTGGAACACGGAAAAGCCTCTGTCCTTTCGTCTTTGCAATTGTATAATACCAGGATATTCCTGCCACAATTCCTGGAGGCTAATGCACAGGCCAGCCACCGCCTTCTGTGCAGGCTGTTGGCTTTGGGACAATTTAAAGCCATGTTATGCCTGTTCCTGGTTTTGTTCTCAGGGGGGGCTCAGAGAAGGCAGAGCCAGGCTCCTTACATTGGTGTCTGGTGAAAGGATGAGAGGTTGTGAGCATGAACTGGCACACAGGTGATTACCTTGATCATCAGAAAATACTTCTTCACTCTGTGGCTTACTGAGCACTGGCACAGGTTGTTCAGGGAAGTTGTGAAGCCTCTGTCCTTAGAGATATTCAGAAGCTGCCTGCACAGCTTCTGTTTGAGCAGGGAGCTTAGACCAGATGACCTCCTAACTTCAGCCAGTCTGTGGTTCTCCAATAAGATTCTTCTCGAGTCTTTTATTTATTCATTTATGTTTATTTATGTTGTCCTCAACTGAATTTTCTCCAACAAGTTCCCACCTCTTGTTCTGGGGTGCCCAGAACAGGACACATTACTCCAGACATGGCCTCACCAGTGCCTGGTAGAGAAGCAGGATCACCTTCCTCCTGCTGCAGCCCAGGGTGCTGCTGCTGGCCTCTGTCACGAGGGTGCAGTGATGGCCTAGGTCAATTGTCCACCGCAATCCCCAGCCTCTCTCTGCAGTGCTGCTTTCAGAGATGTGATCCAGGGGATGCTCTCCAGAGCAGTGGCCCACCTAGGCCCATGTTTTCCCTGTTTCCTCTACACAGACAGCAAACCTGTTGCTGTTTGCAGAATTGTGGAATCACTATTTGTTTCCCATTCATATCCCTTGCTCTATCTGGCTGACCTGAGAATGTAAATTAAAAACTAGTTCAAAAGACACAAATTTCTAAGGCTGGAGTTCAGGTTGTTAATGTCCACATCTGTGCAAATAGGTGCAGGTGATTCCTCTGTTTGCATCTTTAAGGCGGTCAGCTGTGAGCCAAACCCAGCAAGGCTTACTAGCTTGAAGGCGGTGTCAGGTTAATGTGGCAACCTTAACAAATGCCAAGAAACATTTTCTCAGTCCAGGTATGTGTGCCTGAAATGGTAGTGCCTGTAGCAAGCAGATATGTGCTGAGGCCCATGCAGATGCCTAGATTCTGCTTCTTTTTTCGTATTTCTAATACCACTTCTAATAATTCATCTATTGATTCTCTCGGTCCCAGCCACATATTTTGCATTTCTGACTTTAAGAGGCTGTGGCCTAATGCTTAGTTGGAAGATCAGACCCATCCTCTTCAAGTGTTGGATACGGTTAGGAAGAGGCGTCCTTGCATTTGGATGGCTCTTTTCTAAAATGCACATTGCCAAGACAGCAGGTTCAGTTCCTCACTGGGGCATCGTGGGAGTGATGGTTTACAAAACTATAAATACTTAATTGTTCTTACAATGGATTCCAGACATTCCAGGTCTCCACATGAGTATCTCGTTACCGCATCGGTGAGCAGTTGATGTTGTCAGAAGAAATCTCCTTGGCAGGAACTGTAAAGCTGTACTGTTCTGGAATTCCATTCCTCACATCTTGCCCAGGGCCAGCTGAGAAGTGAGCAGAGCACCAGGATTTGTTTCAGTGACTGCTGTGCTGTCGCAGAACATGAGCAATCCTGGCATTTTGACTGTGCTTCTGGAGGAGTTGCATCCCCCTGAGCTCTTTGCAGGAGCTTGTCTTAGGCCTGGCCTCTTGCTGCATGCCTTTTTGCTACACTAACTGTGCTGGAGTGTTCTATTCCCTGGGCTGAAGAGACTAAGCTCATGCTATGTATGCAGTGTGAGAAACCAGGGCATGTCTGCAAATGCATGTTCCCAAACCGAGCAGACTTGTCTCACTTTTCATGTGTATTGCAAGTGGCTGACTAACAGTCCTGGAGTGTACTGTGTAGGATGAAGGATGGGCTTATTTCTTTATTATTGGGTAATTTTTTTTGTTTGTTTGTTCTTTTTTGCTTCTCTCTCCATCAAAAGTCTTGGTTCATGCAACCTGTCAGTGCTCAAGAGATAATAAGGAATGGCAAGAAAGACCTGTGTGTGACTGCTCTGCCTTGGAAACATTACTATTGAATCCGGAGACCCATGAGCTCCTTGGAGTAGAAAGCAGGTTAGTATTCATATGCTCTTTTCTGCCATTGATGCATGACAATGTGCATTGTCATGTTTTCTACTTCTGCAAAATCAGGTGACTGCTACAGATGAGTAGTGTGCTGCTCCTTTCCAGTGCCAATATTTTCACACATTTAAGTGGCAATCTAAGGCCAAAGATTTGCTTAGTAAGACAAAGGAGGTCAGCAATGAGTGGATCTGTGTAGCCAGCTTCAGGAGCCTGCTTCTAGTGAGGCAGAGACATCATATTAAAAGATTCCATTTGATGGAGATAATTTTAATAATGTAAACTCGGTCTTATAGCTAATATGAGTTTGCCTAGTTTCAGCTTGCAATACTGGAGCTTCTGTAATTGTACAAATTATTTTGCCACTCACAGGCATGGACAGTTCTGTGGCCTTTGTGTCCAGAGATGTCAAAAGTCACATGTGACCTCTTTTCATAGAACACTAGAATGATGATTCTGTGATTCTTAAGGGACTTGGGGAGTTCAGTTGGTCAAATCCTTTGCTCTTAGCATGTCTAACATCAAATATGAGATCAGAATGCTATGAGCCTAATGTAGTATTTTAACTTTCTCCCTGTGCATTTTTTCTGATTGAAATTGCCTGTGCTGTGACTTGTGTCCTCTGCCTCATGTCCATCCTATGTGGACCTTGTAAGATGTGTGTGACTCTGTCTTTAGTTACCTTATGGGTGCTTGCAGGGAGGACAGCAATTGTATCCTACTTCTCACGTGCTGTTCTCAGGGCTGAGCAAGTACAGCGCTCTTATACTCTCCCATGCCTTGTAAAGCAAACCCCAGTCAGTCTTGTAAAGCATGCCTTGTAAAGCAAACCCCAGGGGCTCTCTGCTGTGCTTGATTCACTGTTTTGAAAGTGGGCACTCTACTTCAAATGTAGTCTTACCAGTGTGTATAGAGAGGAATAATTGCTTTTCTTAACGTGCTGCCTGCAGTCCTGCCAGTACAGCTCAGTGTACACCTGACCTTGGCTGTGAGCACACTGGTGGCTTGTGCCAGGCTTGGCCATCAGCACTTGGAGCTTGTCCTCTGTGACACAGTTGTAGAGGCAGTTGCTCCTCAGCCTGTGCCACTCATGCTTTTCCCATTCCAGGCATAGGAAGGGCATTCTACCTTTCCTGAACTTCACAATGTTTCTATCCATCTGTTTCTCCAGCCTGTTGTTATCCTCCTGATTGGCAGCTCTATACAAAGGCTCATTTGAATTTAGTGAATTTAGTGAGGTCTCAGTTAATAATGGAGAATTTAATTTACTGCTCTTCCCAAAATGACAAATTATATGTTGCTGGCTGGTACTGCTGCATGTTTTTTGGTTCTTCACTTCCACTTGCTGGATTAGTTTGGCTCCTGAATTTCAAGGAAATGAAAGGTATGCTAAGCAGCAGACAGTGAATCTATGTCCTCTCCAGACTATTCCCCTATGTTGAGGTCCTGTCCTGTATGTGACATGCAGAGGTCTCATTGTCTCTCTAATGTGACACATTTGTATCTGTTTAGCAAACATCAAGGCCCAGTCCATTATTTCCACTACTTATTAGCAGAAAGCTGATTTTATGTTACAGGCCACGTTCGGCCTGTAGCGAAATGACGTCATTTAACAATCACCTTTCTTTTCAGTAAACTGAACTGATTGTAGTTCTGTAATGTCATTGTTAAGAAAGATCAAGAATGAACTATGAGGATGACTTGGCATCTGGTATAAAAGTGTATTTTTCAATCATACATGTGGAGTAGTGAAGGAATCTTCATGTTTTTGTCACCAGCACATCCTCTGCTTTAATATTCAGAAGGTCTGGCAGCTCCTGTTAACGTGCCCATTTCTTTTTTCCTGAGGTTTTGCTTCAGCTTTTCTCTCTTAGCATAGGAGACAAATTCTTGCAGGCGTGGTCACCAGCTGCTGTAACATTAGAGATCGGCATAAAGGAGCTTACTCTTCATAGCAGCTTTGACTCTGTATTCTGACTCTTGGTTTTGTTTTAGGCTCAAGATGCTGAGCCGTTTGTCAGGTTTAGCAAATACTGTTTTACAAGAGCTGTCTGGGGATGATGGAGATGCAGCTACTGAACCATCTATTGCTGTAAGTACAGTGTTATCTAAAGACTTTCAGATCTTATTGACAATTAGTTTGGAGAGCATGATTCATTAGACTGCAGTGAGAACTGTCTCCTGCTTCTTCCTTGCGGAGCACTAGACTGAGCTGTCATTCCACTCTGCTTTTCTTCTACTCCTCACCTCTTAAGTCAGCATTTCTGTTGGGCATACCATAATCTCCTCAGTTTCCACGTTTCAACGTGATCTGAGGAAACAAACTAGAATTAGGGTGAAGAAAGACTTTTAAGAGTACTAGTAATTGTGTGTAGCATAAGGGGAAGCTCGGCTTGGTTGGGTCATAGTGGGAGGCTTCATCTTTGTGCTGCCCTTTGGTATTGAGACCGTGGACAGTGTGTGAGGGTCCCTCTCGTTTCAGATTTGTTCATGTGGTGTTCAGCAAGGTACTCTTTGTGTGTTAGCTTAAAAGTTCTCTGAGTTTCCTCCTGGTTTCATCTAACTGTATATTTCTACAGGCTTCATGAAATGCCTGTAGGGAGCAGAGTGTAGCACTGAGGACCGGAGCTGAAGCTATCATGTGGATGCTCTGCAGGCTGTTAATAGTTTTTTTTTTTTCCTTCAGAGCACTCATTTTGTTGTTTCAGGTAGAAGCTTTGCAGTCAGAAGCAGAAAGCATGGAGGAGGCACCTGAGGAGGTGTTGGAGCGCCTGGCCCAAACAGAAGAGCTGGTTGTTCAGCTGAAGGATTTGATTCGGGAAAAGGATGCCCTGCTCCAGGAAAAAGAAACTGTGCTCAAGGTACCATTTCTTTCTCTGAGGACCAAGAGTAAAATGCTGCTTCAGTCTTCTGTGCAAGCCTGTCTCTGGTTTCTTTTGAACGTGAGATACCTGCATGACAAAGGGCATCCGTTCCAGAGAAATATTGGAATTTGAATGATGGATGACCCTAAGAGATGTAGGATATCGTCTGTTAGTTTGCTTGGGTTAATTTAGACTACAGTAGATAAGTTACATCCAAGTTACACAGCATTTTGTCTCAGAGCCCTTTGAAGCCCATGCAGATTCCCAGTGGCTCTAATAAGTACTAATATCTTGTGTGAGATTGTTCTTTCCCCACTTCAGAGTGTTGACACAGAGAAGCCTGTGCTGCGCTTATCCACTAGTCCAGTGGTTTCATGAGGCATTCCCAAAGATACATGCTGTCTACCCCGAGGTATGGTGGGAGTGTGGTTACTTGAGGTAGTTCTGAGGGACTGCATGTAGCAGAGAAAGTCAAACTGAGTTTGGATTCACTGCTGAGTGAAGTCCCTGAGTGCTCTGGCCTTTGGAAGGAAGTGCTGGGATAGAAGCTACAGTGTTGGGATGTGTGGTGTTTCAGAACAAATTTGGTTTGCAGATGTGTTTTAGATAGTGCTGCTACTGGGGAGGCAGGGTTAAACAGAATATGGCAGGCTGACAAACTATGTAGCTTTCTCAAAGTGGTGCTTCTTGGGTAGCAGCACTGGAGTCAAGGCAGTCAGTTTGTGTCCTTCTCTTACAGAAAGAGCGAGAGGCTGCGGATGCCAAGCTGATGAAACTTAAACTTCAAGCCAAAGCCAAACTGGCCTCTCTGAACAAACGCATCGAGGAGCTGACAGAGAGAAGATCACCACTGCCTACACAGGCCTCAGCAGAAGAGCTGGAGTATCCCAAGGTTAGGAGAAGGGGGCTATTTAAAAGATGTAGCTTCTACTGATAGCCTGGTACTGCCTGATGTTTCAGGTCACAGTAACCCAGCAGGGTCTATTTGTCTTATTAGCAGGATATTCATAATTCTAGCAAGGATGTCTGTGCCTGTGCTGTAGGAAGCCGGTCTGTCCAGCTTCCTTGTACTGCAGATGCCCTTGGAGTGCTTAGCTTGATCTCCTCAAGGTCATGGGCTGGTTTCCCTCTGTGTAACTTTGGAAATCCATTGTAGCTGAACTCTTTCCTGCAGAAACTGTATGTCTGTCTGAGCTATGAGTTTCAAAATGTTGCCTGTCATGTCAGTACAGCAAAGGCGTACAAAAACAAAGAGATAAGGAGGTCATTGAAACTGGAAGGCAGTAACTTTAATATAAAAAATAAATATATTTTTTTTCCAGTTGCGTAGCTTCCTGAGCCACCATAAAGTTTTATGGCTGACAAACCATAATTGTGTAATGCTAGGTAAAACTGGGAGAAAAGTGTCCTCTATGAAGACATTGAAGAGGCTGTTAGCTACTAACTAGAAGCTCCCACTGGAGCTGATAAGTTTTGAAAACTTGACTATGTGATCAGCAGAACAATGTTTTCTTTAAAAAGTTTGTGATATTATGGAAGAAAAATGGGATAGAAGTCCAGAATGGTTTCCAGACATCAGATGATATTCATTAAACCAGAGAACGTAAAAGTTAGTTCAGACATTGGAAAAAAAATATTAAAATATTGTGGGAAACAATAAAAGGTACTTGTGAGAGCTGTCAGATGAGAGGCGACTACTAATGAAGTGAAGATCAGTTCTCTATGACTTGTGCTGACTATTTTTGATTGAGAGCATCATAGAATCATGGAAATGTGCTTCTGTAATTCCCAGTACCAACTTGAGAGTCTTTCTCAGTGCAAAGCACCATCTGGTTTCATACATGAAGAATTGGATAATCTTCTTATGGATTGACATAATAGAAAAACGAAGCAAAATTTAAACAGTGCACAATCAAGCATGAACAGCATTCCCTGGCTGTAGAGACCAGTCAAGCCATGGGAGCTGTTTAGCTGTGTCACTTGACATTCCTCTCCTGGTGCTGAGGCTCTTTTTCAGCTTATCTATCTGCAGCATGTGTGTGTAACATCCATGTGCTGTTACATGACTTTGTGTAGACCTGCTGTTGAGGAGTGGTGAGTGTTCTTGCTTCAAAATTATCAGTTGAAGAAGGCAAAATGAGGGAAAGGTGATCATCAGTTAATTGGTGCAATATAGATTTTAAAAAGAGACCTTATCTTTTTTACATACGGTTCTAGCTATTCTACTGAGAATCGCAAGGCCTTGTGTGCAGTGTTGTCATGTTCTGGTCATTTGGAATCAGGAAAGATAAATTCTGAGAGCAGCAAGAGACTTTTTGTTCTCCCATCATGTTAGTAGCTGCACTTGGGAGACATTCATACAGCTTGGTTATTTAGTCAACCAAAGTCAGAGAGGAAATGTCATTTCTGTCTACAATTGTATGAGGAAGGTGAGCTTCAAGAAAGTGGGAAAACTGTTAAAGGATAATGCAGATGAATGGATGAATGTAAATTAGCCATTAAGAAAAGTTGCCTTCTAATTAGAGGAATGTGGGCTTGAGACAGTCTCCAGTGGACATGGTATGGGCCACAGCCTTATTTGGTTTGGGTTAGAACATAGTTGTCGCAGACATCTCTTCATTAAAATTTTTTCATTAAGATTTTTCCTCCTGAAGCTGAGAAGTTTCAGCAACAAGATGTAAACAATGGTTATCTGCTGCTGTGGAAAGCAACGGGTCCACCTGTGACTGGCCCATCTTAGATATTTATAATTAATAGTCAATCAAGGACGGAGCTATCTCAGGAGAGCTGAGTCCAGGAGAGCTGCTTTGTTATCATTCTTTTCTATTCTATTCTTAGCTTAGCTTCTGAGGAAACCTTTTCCTTCTATTTCTTTTTTAGTACAGTCTTAATGTAACATATATCATAAAATAATAAATCAAGCCTTCTGATCATGGAGTCAGCATTCTCGTCTCTTCTTCATCCTGAAAACCCCTGTGATCACAGTCGCACATAGTTTGAGTGAAATTATGTTAGGGCAGTTACCTGAAATATTTTGTATTAGACCCAGAAAGCCCTAGCTTCTTTCTTGCAAGGTTAGACCTACTGAGAAGATACAGAGTCCTTTATTTAAACTTATTTCTCCAAGTAGATACTGTCCTGAGTAATGGGGGTCTTTCCTAGACAGTTACCCTGCCCTTTGAAGGTGAAAATTCTAGGTTAGAGTTGTATCTTATGCTGAAGTATTGAATATTAGCAAAGAACTGTTTTTTTTTCTCTCAGTGATGTGGGCACTGTGGGAAGGCTATATTTTAAATATCTAACTAGTACTATTACTTCCTGGGCTTTTAGCAGAGTGACTTATTTTGAGAAGAATGGAAATACCATCTTATATCCTCCTCTCAGATAGTATTTGTGTACACAACAATTGAGGCTCCTCTCAAACTTTTGAAGTGGGTAAAGATGAATTATGTTCAGATATAAGAGCTTATACATCTTGGAAAAACATAGTGTTTAAAAGTTTGAGCTCTTTGTGGCTGTGCTACTGTCCTTACTTGTGGCACTCTGTGTAATGGTCAGTGTAAGAGGCTTTTTAAAATCCAACTGTAAGTATCAATCCTGAAAGCCAATTACAAGTAAACAGACTAATCCAACTGTCTTCTCCCAGCAGCTCCTCTGCCCCAGTCTTACAAGTTATGTATATCTTGGCTTCTTAGAGCTTCCTGCATCTCTATTCTTTATTTTTCTATCTTGTTCTATTTCTAAATTTAAGTGCAACTGAAGCTTCTTTGTCTGTCTGTTCTGCCTCCTGCCAATGACTTTCTCTGTAGGTGAAAAAGCTTTTGAGGAACAGTAGCCTCTTACTCTTGTTACACTAATGTATAAGTACTTTTAAAAGCCTTCATAGTATTTTCAGATTGGGTTTAAAGACGTAAATACTCTGTAGAATCCCTGTGTTATTGATGGTGTTTGATCCAATACCTGCCACAAATAAAAAATGGAAGAGATGTATTTTATGTCTATTCAATACAAAATACCCAGCACTGTGTGCTGGCAGTAGCTGGAAGTGCTGAGATAAGAATGCAGAGCAGGTTTTGTCTGCTCAGGGACAGGTGGTGAGGGACTTGCCCTCGCCCAGGTGGAGAGACAGAGAGAAGAGTGCAGGTGTAGTGTGCTGGGTTGTCTGAGTAGACACAGCCTAAGCACATTTTATGTGAACTGTTGTTTATGTTTCTTGGTCGTAAACAGAGGATTTAAGTGGAGTAGAACTGATAATTGTTTGCCCATTCTCTTCGCTTGTAACTAATAAGTACATTGCTAGTAATCCTGTAGCCTAAAGAGACTTCCATAGGCATTTTCTGCAGTCTAGAATGTCTACCCCTTTGTCACATGGAGAATATTCTTCTATAATTAATTCTAAAGTGTTTTTATTTCTGTTACTAGAGAAATTTGTCATGTTAAAAAGCCTCAGAAATCAGAGAAGTCGTATAATAAATAATTATTTAATAATCTAATTTGCCTTAGATTATATAGTGAGCAGTCATGGACTGTTAGCCCTGTCAAGTGCTTTTACACTTCCCAATTAAAAGCATCTTGTACATCTCTATACACAAATAGGGAAAATAGTTACTTAACATAGGACAGCTTCATTTAAAGAAACAAATGTAAAGTTAAGAAATGAAGCAGTGTAGTAAAAAGAATCATCTGATTAGGATTCAAGAGTAAAGTAGCATTATAGTGTATTTTAAAAAATTAATTTATTTAATTTATTAACCAGTAATACTGATAAGTTTACTTTCTTCTGTTTCTCTTCTTCCCACTTTTTTCCTCTTGCAATGTCAGAAAAACGGAAATACAAGTGAAGGGCACAGAGAGGAAGTGGAAGTACTGAAAAAGCAGCTCAGGGAACAAGAGGAGACTGTTCAGGACCTGAAGAAACAGCTGGCTGTAGCCGAAGTGAATCTGAAAGATGCTGAAATCAAGTATGCAACACAGGTACAGAAATTTTTTTTCTATTCATCAGTCTGTGTTTCCCGCCTCACTGCTTAGACTAGTATGACAGACTAGAACAATGCTTACACAGCTGGTCTTCAATTCCTTTACCTCAATTTTGTCAGTCCTGTGCCTCCTCAAATCACCTAGGTCCATCCATTTCACTGCCATTGGCTCCTCCTCTAAACATTACCTAAATCTTTCACAATCCCCAAATGATCTCCTCCTGCCCTTCATCCTCTACCCCAGGCCAGACCCACCCTTGGTGCAAAAGGTGCTCTGTAGGTAAGAGATGGGTCTCACCCTTGGACAATGGGAGTGCTGGCTCTCTGAGGAGGGGGAAAAGAGTCCCTGGAAGGGCCTGGGTAGGGTATCCCTTCCTCTGAGTCAGAATTTGGGTTCTTCCCTGCCTGCCATTGCCTCTCTGTGTTCTGCTGTGGGTGTGCAGGGCAGCTGTTTATCACAGGATGTCACAGCATTAATGGTATGTTGTAGTTATTGGTGGAAGGATTTTTTTAATACTCAAAATTACAGGTTTAGCTTTTGAACTGTGAATTGGGCTGCATCCTATACAGTTAAAAGCCCAGAAGTTTTATGAACTGTTAATTATATAGTAATAATTTATTTTATTATTCTACGTATTTGTAGATTAAATTCTATGTTTTTTTGCTTTCTGGGATCTGAAATCTTATCAGTTGTTATACACATAATAATAGGATAAAGGCACCAAGTAAAAATACTGTTTCACCAAGATGATGTGTAGGATTGTCCAGCTGAAAACTCCATCACACATACAATGTGCTGGTGGATGTTGAAAGCAAGCCTATGTGTCTGTCAGCTTCATAACTTTGTTGGTTTGTTTTTATTTTGTGGCTTGTGTTTTCAGCTGAGTTCCCTGCAGGAAGTGATTCATGAGAAGGAAGCTCTCCTGGAAGAGCATGTGCACCAGCATCAAGCTGAATTGCTCAAGATGGTGGTCCAGTCAGATATGGAAGTAGAGATGCAACAGGTATATTTGATATAATAATCATATCATGGGAGGAAGAAGGAAAACAGAAGACACTCTGGAAGAACAGTTCTCGTTAAAGTAACTCAGAAGGGATAAGAAGAAAAATGCTTTGATTGTTTGGAGTTTTTCTGATTGCTAGTTGGAGCTTTGAGTCCTTAGTTTCAATCTGCTGGTTTGCTATCAGTCAAAGAGAAAGAACAGTTGAAAAAAGTGTTAACATTATTGTGCCCCAGTTCCCTGTTCATGAAGCAAAGGAAGCTCCTCCTACTGCACCAGGGCTCCAGAATAGGTGTCAACAAAAGTTAGTTAATTCAGGCTATCGCAGTAAGTGTGTTACAAAAACGGGGTCTATGGATGAAACATGGGAATCTAAATTTCCACTGGTCTCCCCAGTGCTGGAATGGCCTTGTCTCTCTCACAGAACCTGCGCACACTTCAGAGAAAGCTCGAGGAGCAGGAAGCAGCTCTGTTAGGACGAACTCAGGTGGTAGAACTGCTGCAGCAGGAGTTACACACTTCTGAAAAACAAAACCAGGTAGCTGGTCATGCTTTTTATTGCTTTACTCTGTGTGTGTGTGTGTGTGTGTGTGTGTGTGTGTGTGTGGTGGAGGGGGCCTTTGTCAGTGGCTCAGAAGTTACCAGATTAGGTTTTTTTTGGAACCATCTTTCCATCATGAAATCAGCTGGGGCCGCCCTCCCTGGGTCAGGCATTAGAGCTGCAGGTCTGTGTGCACACAGCAGGTACAGCCAGACAGTGGGTGCTGCAGTTGCCAGCTCTGATGATCCAGGGCAGGTGGACAGGGTGTACATCTATCCATACCCATGCTGCTGACTGTACTTTCAAAGCCAAATACAGAAACCTTCCCCAAAGCAGAAATGCCTAACACAGTGCTGCTGAAGCCTCAGTGTTTCTGGACTGCAGTGTCCAGGCCAGATCAGAACAGAAACAGCTATTCCTTGGTATGTCTTGCTGAGAACTTGCTTATATGGTGACACAGCTTGTGGAGTGGGATTGGCTCTCGCGTCATCAGTTTGGATTGTGAAGAGATCAAGTCTGTGCATATATGACTATATAGACACAGGCTCCTTGAGACAGGATTAAGAACACAACCTCTTAAAAGGTTGGTTTGCAGATAGAGGATGAGTGTATTTTTCATTTTTCCAATATCTGAACTTCTGAAAATTCTCCATCCCTTTAGAAGAGACTTACACTCAATCAGTCTCATATTTACTGGCTGCATGATCTCCAGCCAGCCTAATGCTGAACCTCATTTTGATAATTTTTACTCACTTGTGCCCCACATACTTTCTTTTGCTCTGTGTCCTAGCCAGGCCTATGATGGTAAAGAACCTCAGTGAGCTGACTTGTGCTCACTACTGGCTGCATTACTCAGCAGGGTGTATCATGGGGTGCTGGCATGGATATCTTCATGACATGGTTGCTGGCTCCTTGCTGGGGAAGCTCCCTTGGCTTCTCCTTGATGTCTTTGACTTCCTTCATACATTCTGTGGTCTGAAGGAGACCTGGTATAGGTACAAACTTGAGGCCTTGAGGCTGAAGCCTACTCATAAAGTAAAAGGAGTTCCTCGTCAGATTCCTCCTAAAATTAGCTGTACTGACCATCCACAGCTCCAGTAGGAGGAAGTTTGACAACAGGAGTTTGGGCAAGTGTAAGGTTTGTTTCTGTCTGTTGGTCACATTAAGTCTCTGGTCAGTGTTGACTAGAGGCTTCTGAGATCTTTCTTAAAGCAGTGGGTACTGTGTGGAGCCCTCTGTTACCTCCAGATTCATATTTCAGCATTCCCCTTTCACATACACACTTTTGCTCTGGTTTGTTTTTTTAAATTCTACTCTGTAATTGTTGAGTTCTCCCTCATTTGTTGTAGCTCTTCCTCCCCTTTTTAGGAAGTTTGCTTTCTTCTAAAAGAGAGCTCCTGGCCACTGTTCTATTGCTTCTTTTCTCTGAATTCCCCTCCTCTAAATCAAGACTTACCTTTTCTTTACCACTGCGATGAGGAGTTGTTTCTCACAATTTCCAAATTGTGGGGCAGTTTCTTTCTAACAAATTGAAATTTCTGACATGTTTGTTTCCTCCCTTCTGCTACTCAGATATCTTAAAAGAATTTAATGAGAACTTTAAAATCTAATTCAGGTACTTTGCTTTGTCAAGGTATTTAGTTGAGAGAGAAATCAATTTCTGTATCATTTTACAGATGCTCCTAGACAAGTGCCAGAAGATGGAATTGGAACTAAGCTCCATGAGGGACGTGTTAGATGCAGAGAGACGAGGGTCTCAGGGTCTCAGGGAGAAGATGGAGCTGGAGCTGGCTGAGTGGAAGCTGTCTTCCCATCGCTTGCAGGAGGAGCTGCAGTGTCTCTCAGAACAGCTGGAGGAGGCAAGAAGAGCACAAGCTGAGCTAGAGGTGAAGTATAAAGACCTGGAGCAGGCACACAGGCTGGAGGTGGCAGAGAAGAACCGGCTGCTCAGTCGTCTCACGGTGGCTGAAGAGGAGCTGCCATGTGGCCGTGCTGTCCCTGGGGCTGAGCAGGAGCGGCTGGAGCAGGGCATTGGCCAGCCCTCAGTGCCAGCTGTGGGACATGGAGCTGCAGCACAGGGACCACGGGGTGAGCAGGCACAGCAGTTTGGTGGAGCAGCTCCTCAGGAGCCTGGGGATCACTGGGTTGCCTTCTCTTTGGCTTTGTTTTTATAACAGTTCATAAGAACGGCTTGATGTAACAGTTCCTGATTACACAGGGACACAGGAATGGTGGTGCTGTCTCGTACTATGGGGGGCTAGTTCAATCCCACTGTTCTGTCCTTGGCAGCTGCAAGAGGAGCAGAAGTGTGGGGCAGCACATAGGGTGCTTTGCTTGTGTACTGTCCCAGCCTCTTGTCTTTTGGGGCTTATGGAGGTTTCTTGAGCTGGATGTATTGTTTTAGTTGATTTTATTGATTTGTTTGAGTTTTTTTCTGTCAACTTACGCAAGTCCTTTTTATGTTCTTCACAGTCTGAATTTCTACTGAAATTATAAGTAAAACAACCAAGAAAAGCAAGTTGTGCCATTTTCCCCATAGACCTGTGTTAAAAATAATGACATTGATCTTGCCTCAAGCTCTTACTTCAAATTTTCTTCCAGCTTCTTTATGGCCCAAAGCTGAAGCAGTGACTAAGAGAGAAGAGATTTCATAAACTATTGTCCATGTGTGTAAAATGGACATAGTGTGGCAAAAAAGACAAGAACAGACCTTAACTCCCCTCTTTCCCTTCTGTCAGATGAACTTCTACAGAAGTTTGAAGAATTTGTCTGCTGTCAGGACGAGCTGAAATCCCAGCCACAAGTGCAGCTCTCTGAACTGGAACAGCAGGTTTGATATTTTCAAATTATTCTCATTAATTTTTGTGGTATATTTAGGAGCTGAAGCCAAATTAAATGTCTAGAATTCCTTTTTTTATCATGCATTGCTTAAGAAAGGCTTTTGTTAGTTCTCTCAGTTGATGGGCAGTCATGTTATGACTACAGAAGCCTGGAAAGAAGTAGAAGTCAATTCGAGTAATTAAAAAGTTGCCAATTGATTTTTTTTTTTAAGTTAACCAAATGATCAAAGACTAATATGTTTTTATAAATTGTATTAAAATTTGTCTTTCTCCCCTCCATCCTGTTTAAACAGGATGAATCAGCATCACAGAAAAAAATAGTAGATCGGGAAGACCAGAATGAGACTTCATTCCTACCCACAGAAAACTTGGAAAGACAGAAGACAGAAGGTTGTATGATTACTTTATCTATTTTAATATTCTTTATACACTCAAGAATCATTCTAGAATTAGTTTCTATAAAAGACAGACCTAAAGTGGTAGCTTTCTCCAGTACAGAACGCTGACAATCTGCAGGTGGTACTTCTGGGAAGGATATTTTGGATAGCTTTTGCTGAAACAGTAAGGGACCCATATACATGCCACATAAAAAAAAACCCAGACAATTACATTGATTTTGAGTGTCTGGTCATGTAGACTGCTAGCAGCAGTATCACAGCTCTCTTGGAATTTTACTATAAAACAGTGGATTCCCTCGCATGTTTACTTCAGGGTCTGGTGCACTATGACAGTAGGCTGTCTTGATTTTTAAGAAATAGATTCATTTTGCTTCCTGTCATTCAAAGACAGGGAATAATCACCAATAAACCAGATTCCTACAGTCCTAGAACATCATCTTTCTCTTTTTTTGTTCCAAGATCTCAGAGATGCAGGTCTTTAATGAACTTCAAGACATTTTTTAGAATCACAGCATGGTTTGGGTTGGAAGGAAGTCATAAAGATCATCTGGTCCATCCCCCCTGCCCTGAGCAGGGACATCCTTCACCAGGTCAGGTTGCTCAGGGCCCCATCCAACTCGACCTAGAATATGTCCAATGATGGGGCAGTTGACAGCTTCTCTGGGCCATCCAGGGTGAAGCAGCTCTCTTGAAAAGCTGCAGTAAGGCCTCTCTGAAGCCTTTCTTCTCCAGGCTGAGTAGCCATGAGTCTCTCAGCCTTTCTTCATGGGAGATAGGTTCCAGCCTTCTGATCATTTTTCTCGTTTCTTCTGAGCTCACTCCAGCAGAACCCCAGAACTGGACACAGTGCTCTGAGTGGGGTCTAACAAAAGCAGAGGGTGAGAATTATCTCCTTCAGCCTGCTGCCCACACCTCTTTTGGTGCAGCCCAGGGTATGATTGTGCCTGCAGCCCAGAAAGCCGCATTGCCAGCTCCTGTCCAATTTTTAGTTTCCCAGAATCCCAGAGTCTTTCTCTGTGCTCTGTTTTCAATCCATTCACCCCACAGTCTTTGCTGGTGCTGGGGATTGCCCCAGCCCAGGTGTAGGGCCTTGCGCTTGGCCTTACTAAACCTCACTGGGCACGAGGGCTGCATAGCTGCATTCCTCAAGCTTGTCCAGGTCCCTCTGGATGGCATCACATCACATCCCCCCAGCAAAAAATTAGCTGCTCAGCCTGGGTGACCCACAGGTGTGCCATGGGTGCACTCCCCCAGCTGTCTGCCAGCAGTCAGGACACTGAACAGTGCCAGTCTCAGGATGGACCTCTGTGGGTCCTTGTTCCCATGTGGATGTTGAGGCATCGACTGCAGCTCTTTGCATACAGCCAGTTCCTTACCCCGGCTAACAGCCCACCTGTCAAATCCGTATCGGCAATTTAGTAGCAAGGGTGTTGGGAAGACCGTATGAAAGGCCTCGCAGAAATCCAGCTTTCAATCTGGAATTGTGCCCCAAGCTACAGCTGAGCACATCCAAAATGCACCTGGAAAACTTCCATCAGCTTTCTTAAAAAGCAGCTCCTCCCTCCCTCTACTGAAAGGAATTCCACCCAAAAAAATGTGGTGACTCAGAGCTTCACTGTCATGTTACTTAAGGCATCTTTTCCAATGCATGGTTAGCTGCATGTTTACTTCAAAACAAGCTTTTGTTGTTTTAATTCTCTTTCCAGTGGGTGTGTTGAATGCTTGATTACTTTTTTTTTTGTCTTAGAAATTACATCTCCCAACATTTTTTTTTTTAAACTACCAAAATATTAAATGAAACATAAAAATCTTTTAAGTCTGCTATATAGGTTCTAAGTACTTTGTTACTCCTTTTTTGTATTGTGAAATTGTCAGTCTTAATTCAAAAACTGCCACCATAATTCATTCCTAACTTTGGTAGAATGAAATAAGGATTTATAGTTGCCTTATGTTTTGTAATTTCTGGTGCTTTTCAAGCAGACCTCAAAAAATCCCTTCAAATTTCAGGCTGTTGTTGTTTGAAATATAAAGATTCTTGAAATCCTTGTACAGCTTTAATTTCCATGGGCTTAGCAGTGCATTAGACCAGAATATCTGTAACTCTCTTTACCATCTATATGGATTCCTTGAACTCCTCTTGAGGCAGCTCTTGGAGTGATTGAAGGTGTCTCCGCCTGCTGCATAAGGGAACATTGTATGAATCTGTCCGAAGTTCACTTGGTGCAAAGACTACAGCAGAGTACAGATCAATAAAGGAAAGCCATTATCACAGAAAACACAGACTAACTTCCAACTGTTAGAATCCACAAAACGTTCATTTGAGCTTCCTCAGCCTCCATAATACTTAGCAAATACAGTTTTGTATAATCAATTGTATGTAGAAAAGTGTGTAAAGGAGAACAGAAGAAAACGTTGTACTGTATGTTGATGGTATGTGTGTCCTCACTGCATGCTCAGAAGTGAAAAGTACAGAAATTCGTACCCTTTAGAGAACTGTTTAACTTGGTCCCGAGTTTTATTTTGCATGTATATTAACCTATTTTTCATACCATCATTGCTAGTTAACGTGTTCACAAAAATGGGGCCTGTTTTTCAATGCTTCTAAATTGGTATTTCTGGGAAGACACAGTATTTGTTGCTTTATGAATGGCTCCTATGCGAAAAAGCTGAGCCATCACCTAATACATTGATTAGAACTGAGATGAATTTGAATGTGTTTTTCTTGTACATTTATAACAATTTCTCATTTTATTTTTTCCAAATGAAATTTCAAAAGTTTTTCTACAATAGTTCTTCCTTTCCTCTCCTTTATAAAAATGTTTCTTAAAACTTGAATCTCTATTACTTGTCTTTCAGTATGTGTGTATGAAGCAATTGTTCTTTTCTAAAAGCTGCTTACAAGACCATGTTGGTTGTGTGGTTGCCTCTAAAAAAAAAACCAAACCCACATTATCCCATGACCGTACATATCTCCACTACATAAGTGTTATTAACAGCCATGTGTCCTTTTTCAAAAGCTCCTGGAAGAATATTCTGTTGCTGTCTAAAGCAAAGTCTTAAGTGTCAAAGAATTTTTTTGTTTGAATGTTTCAGAAATACCACATTTGCAACTTGTTCTCCAGGAGTCTCAGCAGGAAGCTGTGATGGTCACAGAAGATGCAGAACAGGTAATGATAAAGCAGCTGAAATAAAATAGGTCAAGGACTGGCCTTAAAACAGCTAAGCTGTCATGGTCTTTTGTACCAATCCTCTTTAAAGGTTATTATTAACTGGATTAATGGTGAAAGACAGAAATAGCTTCCAAATACAGCTTGTGCTGTGTTAGTAACAGACTGTGTTTCCCTTTGCCAGCTGTGTGCATTTCTTGTGTCCTTCATCCATCCGGTCCACATTTGTGCTATTTTCTGCCTGTTGTGAGTTAGTTTTTCAGCAGAACTATGGTCTCTGTGAATAAAATTCCAAAGGCTCAGCTGTCATTATATAAGATGCCTTTCTTATTACCACTGCCCTAATGGGCACCTGGCTGACTGCCTGGGGAGCTGTGTGCTCTGTCAGTGGGGACAGGTGGGCACTGTCCTTGTGCTGCTGTCATTGGGGACAGGTGGGCACTGTCCTTGTGCTGCTGCACTGTGTCCCACTGCAGGTGCCAGTGCAGTCAGGCTGTTGTTGGGCAGAATGCAGGGTTAAGAACCTGCTGCTTGGCCTTTTGGTCAGCATGGGGAGGGAGATGACAGCCTCTGTGTATCTGTACTGAAGATTTTCTGTGAAACTGGTTGTTAGCTTAGAGCAAGGGCTGGCTCTCTGCAGCCTGCTCTGCTGGCCCATCCTGTCCACAGGGGGAAGATTAATGCTGTGTTTTATCTAATACATTTCTCTCTATCAGAGGGTTTGTATATTACTGTGAAGTATTAAGGTAAAAGTTGGTATTTGGAACCGCAGAAGCATTTTGAGTCATTCATCTACTTTCCAAGTGCCTGCAAGCTGTGAGCTGGTAGATCAGTGGGAATGCACACACACCCACACACGCAGGCTTTTCAAAGGCACATATAAGCATTTGAACTGTTTTCTACTGCCCCTTTATAGACAGTGGAAAAAACAGGTTCCTTAGCATATGACTCACCTGCAACAAGGTGAATGTTGAAAATGGGTCAATGAAAACAATCCTCAAATTGTCCATTTCAATGTCTTCATTATAAAAAGAGTCCATCTAAAGAGCTTACATCTAAGTTTTTACACTTGCACAGCTATTTCTACCGTTTGTGCACCTGACCCATGGCTTTAGGCCAAGTAATATAGTTACCCAAACCCAGGTTAAGGCATCTAACAGTTAAAAGGTTCTTGTGGGGTTATTGGTTAGTTTGTGTGGTAGAGCCTAGCATAACTTTATTGGGAAAGCTCCAGGTTCTTTATCTGCTGGAGCAGTGAGGCACAGACACGTGACTTCTCACCTTCTGTGCTTGGGTGGTCAGTGAAGGCTTATGATACTGTGGTTAGTCCCTTTGATGGAGTGAAGATGGAAAAGAAACCATCTCAAGGTGGGAAGTTGTTTAGATCATTGCATCCATTGATCTGTTAATCTGCTGAGATATGTCTTAGTCTATTGCTTAACATCAAAATCAATATAATTTTCATTATTTATTTATTTATTTATTTATTTTCATTAGGCTTCAGAGTTGTGTCCAAACTCTGTTAGGTTTTACTTAGAGCTGGCAGAGCAGTAGACAGCTAAGAGAGCTGTCTCCTCATACCAGGATCAAAGCTCAGTGTTTTTTCTTCATCCCGCAGAATAAGAATATTGGTGCTGAGGCAAAATTGCAAGACCTGTGGACTGTGGAAGCTCCAGCCTCTTATGTAGACTGCTCTTTTTCTACAGGTGAGGACACAGAATAAGGCATGAGACAAGAAAATTGTGAAAATTTGATTGAAGATTATTTAGAAAGAGGTGCTCTGAGGTCAGAATCTAAAGATCATAATTTACAGAAGGCAGAAAATATTTGCATGAGGTAGACGAGAACATTCTAATGTGGGATGGGTAGGATATAGCAGAAGAGAAGAAAAAAGTGTTTGCTGAAGTTAGAAGGAGAGAAGGGTTTGAAGGGGTATGTTTGTAGATGCAAAGATTGTTGTGTAAGGCACAGAAGATAAAATTAACAACTGTGTGTTTCTCAGCAAGCCAGTAAATGTCTTTTTGTGTCTGGAATTCCATGCCACATCCCACATAGAAAAAAAAGCAGTCAGACCAATCTGTTACCCGGGTCTCTTGTCTCTTTGCTCTTCATCCTTCTTCAGGGGTCAGAAGTGCTGTGTGCAGGTGATGCAGCAAACACAGGGGATTGCACAGAGCTGTGCTGCAGCTGCGGTGTCTGAATTACTGGTTGGACTTAAACCAAAACAGGATGTCTGTGCACTGCATAGACTCAAACTCTGGGTTGTTTTCTTCTGTGCTTGGTTTGCTGCCTTTTTTTCTTTTTTTTTTAAATTTTTTTTTTTTGTCTTTTCTCACCTTCTATAGAAGCTCTGGTCCCATTTTTGTCCCTTCACTCTACCTACTGACTTTACCTGCAAATTGTTGCACTGATGGTGACAAGTGTTCCTTTTCTCACTAGGTGTGTCAGGAGAGCTGGTGAATTCTGAAACGCAAAAGCCTTTTGGTGACACTTCCGTGCTCTCTGAGGTACAAATTTAGTCCAAAACCCTTTTGGTCTCAGTATTTGTATGCATTTGCAGATACAAAAACTTTAATTTAGTTTAGAAGCCCCAAAAGTTGTCTCTTTTTAACTTCCTGTGACTTAAAGTGGTTGTTTCATTATGACAGCAGACTTTTTAAGAGCAGGTGTCCTTTAATGGTTCTCCATAAACTGTTTCTGCCCTCCAAGTCTTTACAGTGCAGCATATTGACTTATTGGTGGGCTGTTGATCCAAGCTGTCTGGGGAGGATTTGTGAGTGCTTTTCTTTTGTAATCTGGTTTGGGGGATGGGAAGAAACTTAAAAATAGTAATTTGGAAAAAGCCAAGCACTTTGTCCACGTGCTTTGTCTAGTGCTTTCACTTTGGGCATGGACACAGATTGGAATATGGGTTTCTATCCTGCTTCTTTGCCGTGTTAAATGGACAGATTCAATAAGGGACAAAAACCTCCTTATTCAGAGGCTATGAATAGGATGGCATGAAAATGTGACTGGTTAAGTACACTAGAGCGCTTGTTAGAATCACAGGAGAACTTCCACAGTTCAGAGTTACACTATCTTGCAATCAATAGAGAAGGGGGGGGGGGGGGGAAAGGGAATAGGAAGTTGTTGTTATGGGCTGATCCTGCAGCCAGAATCTTTCATGCTGCAACTTCAGAAACTGAAATTAGCAGAAGTGACCTGGGAAGTCACAGAATCACAGAATAGTTGGGGTTGGAAGGGACCTCTGGAGGTCACAGAGTCCACCCTCCACTGCCAAGACAGAGTCCCCCTGTTATTAGCCAGGCTTCCATTTATTGCAGAAGCCAGCTTGAGACAGTTACAAAGTATGGAAAGCAGATACTTCCAGAAGTGGCCCTTTCACAAGATTCAAAGGAAAAATGATGCCTACTGTTTTCTTTTAGGCAAGAACAGATGGCTTTACCAATAGAAACAAGCAGTTTACTGAGGAAAGTTGTCCCCCTGGAATTCTAGACTATATTGCTGCGGAGAAACAGAAGGAGCTGTCAGTTTTGCTGCTGGAACTGAAAGAAGCCCAAGAAGAAATAACTTTTTTGAAAAGCCAGCTGAAGGGCCCCAGTGGCCAAACTTCTACAAGCAGCCAAACAGAAGCCAACCAGCTGGAAGAGAATTCACAGATGCAGTGTCTAGAGGGGGAGGAGCAGAAGGCTTCAGGTACACAGAGTGTCATACTACTGAAAGAAACAGAAATGCAGAAAATTGGCTTTCTTCAGGAAAATGGAATCAGCTTCCAAGATGAGTCTCAGGGAAGCCCTCACACCTCTCAATCTCAAGAACTGATCAAGTTACAAAACCAAATTACAGAACTGCAAATAATTCTGCAGAAATCAGAAGAATCCTTTAGGAAAGAACTAGGAGAAAAATGTGCAGAAATAAATAGGCTAAACCAGTTGGCTGAGGAATACAGGAAAAAGGGAGAGGATCCTGACAGTACATTTTGTGTTTTGACTAGTGAACAAAATCAGCTCTTGTGTCAGACCAAAGAACTTTCTACCATAACAGAACTGAAGGAGCAAGTGAAGCAACTGGAGGAAGAGCTAGCTCTCTCAGAAAAGCAGAGACTGTCAGACAGTCAAAGCAGCCTTCTAAGAGAGCAAATACAGAGCCTTAAAAATGAATTTAAATCCAAGGATATAAAAATTGAAGCTTTGCAAAAGGACTTGGATGAAGCACAACTTCAGCTTTCTGACCAGGACATGCAACTAAAGGATCTGAGAAGCCAGGTTGAGACAAAGGAATGTGAAATACTTGATCTAGGACAACTTTTGAGGAAGAATACAGCAGAGATGGAAGAGCTTTCCAGCAAGTTAACCTTAAAGGGACATGAGGCAGCAAGCCTGGAACAGCTTGTTGCTGAGCACACCAGGTCTATAGAGAGACTGCAACAAGCCTTGCAGGAAAAGGACCAGCAGATGGCAGAGATCAGTGTCAGCATGTCTGAGAAAATGGTCCTGCTGAATGAAGAGAAATTTTCTCTAGGAAATGAACTGAAGAGTCTTAAGGAGCAGACAAGTCTGTTATTAAAATCCCAGGAAGAAAAAGAACAGAACATAGGAGCAAAAGATACATGTCTGAAGTGTGGGGTATCCAAGCAGCAGAATGAGACAGAAGCAGTGAGTAAAGAAAATGAGGAATTAGTAAATCAAGTTGAACTTCTGAGAAAAGAAAATGAGCAAGTAAAGCAGAAGCTGCAAGCAGTATTTGTGAACAGGAAGGAGCTTCTGAAGAAGGTAACCAGATTGGAGAATGAATTAGAACAACTGAGTAGAGAACAAAAATCAGAAACCTCAGTGGCTCAGGCAGCTGCGGGGGAAGAAGACATGAGAAGCATGATCAGCAAACAAATGGGTCTTGAAAACCAGCCCCGTGAGGACTATCTAATTCAGCTGCTTTCTGAAAAGGAATCCGAGTTGCAGAGCATCCGGAAGGAAAAAGAAACTACTGAAGCACGACTGCAGGCAGTGATTGAGGAAATGAAGCAAAGCTTGCAAGATAAGGCAAACGCTGCTTCAGTTAAAGATGAAATCACAGAGCATCAGACAAATCCTGACAAAGTAACTGAAACCAATGAAAGCCCAGAAGATGATGAAGGAAATGAGAAATGTAGTTCAGCAGGTACAAATCTGGATGAAAAACAAAAGTCTGCTCTTGAAGAAAAGATTTCAGTTCTTGAACAAGAAAAAGAACAACTTCAAAAAAAACTTCAAGAAGCTCTCATATCTCGCAAAGACACTATAAAAAAGGCTCAAGAAAAAGACAGGCATCACAGAGAGCAATTGAAACAGCAAAAAGATGATTACAACATCCTGCAAGAACAATTTGATCAGCAAAGCAGAGAGAAAGACAGTATCCAGGCTCAGCTCAGACAGCTCCAAGAGCAGAAAGGATCAGCAGAGAGTATTTTTAGGAGTCAAGGTGGGTTGGATTCTTCATGCATGGGAGCAGAAGATACAACAAATAACAAGCTTGTACAAGTTGCAGATATTTCTGAAGAAGAGTGGAAAAAACACCTTGACAAATTGCAGATGGAGAAAGAGAAATTGGAATGTAGTGTCAGCCATATGCAAAGGGAGCTTGCTCACAAATCAGAATTAATCTTTGATTTGCAACAGCACATAGCACAGTTGTTCGTAGAGATTGAAGGGCTGAAGAGAACCTCTGACCAAGCTGAAGCTAAGGGAGCAAGCTGTCAGACAGAATTGGAGGAGAATCAAGGAAAAATTTCTGGAGTGGCCAGTCTGGAAGACTTGAAAATTCTTGTGCATCAAAAAGATGAAGAAATTGAATTTCTTAGCCAGCTGTTAAAGGAGAAAAGTGACGCTCTCAATAATGTGCAGGCACAATTGCTGGAAAAAGAGGAATCAGTCCAAAGACTGTGTAGTCAGTTGGAGGCTCAGGCTCAGGTGCATGAGGAGCAAAGCAAGCGACTACAAACAGAGATGCTTGAAATTCAGGAGAAGCAGGAGGACAATGCAGAAGCAGCTAAGCAGAAGAATCAAATGCAGAGAAAGTTGCAAGCAGCACTTATATCTAGAAAAGAGGCACTAAAGGAGAGCAAATCTCTAAAAGAAGAGCTGGCTAATGCTAAAATTACTATTGACAGTCTTTCTGTCAAGCTGACAAATATGGAAAGCCAAGTATGTGGCCATGTTAAAGAAACAGATACCTTAACAGAAAAGTTAGCGTGCCTCACTGGAGAGCGAGAAAAACTTACTGCAGAAATTGATAAACTACTTGGAGAAAATCAGAATCTTGATGGATGCTGTAAAAACCTTACACTTACTCTGGATAGAGTTGTTCTAGAGAAGGAGAAGCTGGAGAAGGAGGTGGAATCATTGAAGAGCTTTCAAGCCACTGAGAGTTCTGAGTGGCAGGAGAAATACAAGGAGCTTCAGGGAGAATATGAAACTCTGCTGCAGTCATATGAGAATGTGAGTAATGAGGCTGAGCGAATTCAGCGTGTGTTGGAAACTGTTAGGCAGGAAAAGCAGGAAATTTTCATTCAGCTAAAAGGGGCTGAAACAAAAAAACAGGAAACAGATAAGCAGCTACAAGAAGCTGCACAGGAAATTGATGAAATGAAGGAGAAAATGAGGAAATTTGCAAAATCAAAGCAACAAAAGATCCTGGAACTAGAGGAGGAGAATGAGAAGCTTAGAGCAGAGATGCATTTTACAAATGGAGAGCTGCACAGGACTGGAGAGAGCTTTACAAACACTAGCCTGAAAGAAGACCTGGAGTGCTCCAGGAGAGAGTGCCAGTCTCTTTCTACTCAGCTTGAGTCAGTAATGGCTGAAAAGGAGTCTCTTAATCAAGAGATTGTGGACTTGAAGTGCCTTTTGCAGGTAACAGAGTCTAAGCTGAAGGAAAGCAGAGAACTTGTAGACAGGCATGTTGCCCAGCAGACAGTGGGGGAAGAAACTAATAAGGCAGTTGCCACACCATCACCAAAGGAAGAGTCTGAAAATCGAGTGGACGTATCTTTTCGACCAGAGCCTCGTGCTGCAGAGCTGGAACAAGAGTCATTTGAAAGTGAGAGACCTTGTGAGGATCCTGGTCTCTACAGACAGCAAATAGCTGAGCTCACCAAGCGAATCACAGAGATGGAAGATAATAGAAGGGCTTCAGAGCAAGAGCTGGGTGACATCCGCAGGTGTGTTGAGACTTTAGCAGGTGAGAAAAGGGCTTTAGAGCACCAAATGGGAGAGAAAGTCCACGAAGTAAATGATTTGCAGGCTACTGTAGCAAAGATGGAGCAAAAGGTCCAAGAAGCCAGAGACAACCTCATCAGAATGACAGCACTGAAGGATGCTCTAGAGGCTGAAAAGGATGACTTGGAAGAAAGGCTCATGAATCAGCTGGCAGAACTTAATGGAAGTATTGGAAACTATCAGCAAGATGCAACAGACTTCCAAATCAAAAATGATCAACTGAAACATGAGCTTCAGACTTTGCAGAGAATGATGCACGAACTGGAGGAAGAGAAAAGTCAGATGGCAAAGGAGAAAACCAAAGCGAGTTCAGAAGAGCAAAAGGAATTTGTAGGAAAGCTAAAATACAGTTGGAGAGGAGAAAGCAGCACACATATAAAGGAGCTTCAAGATCTGTTGAAACAGAAACAGCAGGAGATTAAGCAGCTGCAGAAGGACTGTATCAAAAGCCAGGAAAAGAACAGTAGTTTAGAAAGAACTGTTAAAGCTCTGGAATTTCTGCAAAGTGAGACTCAGAAAGAGGTAGAAGCAGCCAAAGAAACTTCAGCTAAAGCAGTTGAAGACACCAAGAAAGCCCAGGCAGAGCTTGCTCACTGCAGAGTAATGTTGGATGACACTCAGAGTGAGGCAGCAAGGGTTTTAGCTGAGAGTACCAAAGTGAAGGAAGAGTTACAAGCAAACAAAGAGCAAATTAAAATTCAAATGAAGAAAAAGGATGAGGACTTTGAGAGAAGATTGGAACAGGAAAAAGACAAACACTCAAAGGAGATCAAAAACATGGAAGCAAAGCTGGCAACATTGCAGAGAGAGAAGGACCATATGGAAACAGCAGTTGGTGATCTGCAGGACTCCCTGAAGACGAAGGATCAAGAAGCCAAGCAACTGGAAGGCAATCTAAACAAAACACTAGCCCAGCTTGCAGCCTTCAGCAGGAGCATGTCTTCCCTTCAGGATGATAGGGATAGAGTGATAGATGAATCAAAAACATGGGAGAAGAAATTCACTGAAACTATTCAAAAGAAGGATGAAGAAATACATTGGAAAGAGGAAGCTTGTACTGTGCTACAGGACCAGGTGAAGCAAATGACCATGCGTGTGGAAGAACTCCAGACTCATATATCCAGGTAAATAAGCTGTGTCAGGGGAGGTTTATCAGGAAAAGGTTACTTTGCATTTGTTATCTGCACAAGAACATGAGGTGATCACTCTAGAATAGTCCTTCTTCACGTCCTTAGGATACCTGTGTTAAATCTGTTCTCTGTGACAAGCACTCACCATCTGATTACTCTCCGGAGTATTTCAAATTTCAGATTAATTAATGAGTTTCTTTTGCATGGAGTTTGCACTGAGAAGTCAAGAGAGCATTTGGATACATAATTCCAGTTTAGTCCCAAAATAAAATTTGAGGGGAAGATGGAGCTACGGAAACCTATCAAAATGCGTATACAGCTGCGTATTTCCAAAATTCAAAACCAAACCATTCTTACATGAGTAAAATTGTTTTTTTTTTATATATATATATATATATATATATATATATATCTGCTATATCTTTGTATGATGAAGCATTAAATGGACATCAAAGGTACCAGAACAGCAATTTCATTATGGGGTGGCATGGAGTTGTTTTTATTGTTAGCTATCATGGACGAGAGAAGTAATGTAATGACAGGGAGGTGATAACATTCAGTGTTTAAGTGAACACTTTTTTCAGTATTGACATGAACAACTTTAAAAGAATATATTCCCCTGCCACCACCCCTGTAAGGCAGTAGTACAGTCAGAACTTTAAAAGATATCTTGAATTTTAAAGTGAGAGAGATTTCTAGCTTGCTTTCTTTAAGTAAAACAAATTCTGTGGCTTTTCTAAATTACTATAAGAACAGAGTTAGTGTGGGTTTAGATACTGAGATGCTTTGTGGATTTTTGACCAACTTAATCTTTTCAGGCTGGAATGCAACAAGAAAGACTGGGAGATTGATTGCAGGAAGGAGATTCAGCATCATCAAAAGACATGTGAAATATTGCAGGAGGAAAAAAAAGAGCTTTTGACTCGGCTTGAAGGGTCTCAGGAACTGTACAGCAAGTCTCAGAATGAACAGCAGGAACTGAAGTCAGAAATTAGCAGCCTAAGAGACCAGCTTGCTGACTTACAGAATTCCTTCACCAAATGTGAGCTGGCCAGGGAAGAGCTGGGGACTGTGGTCAAGCAACAAGAGATGAGTATCCAGAATTTTAAACTCAACTGTGAGCAGCTTGAAGCTGACCTGCAGGCTTCCAAGGACCTAACAAATAAGCTGCATGAAGAAATTAGTGCCAAAGATCAAAAGATCATGAGTTTGCTGTCTGCCAAAGAAGAAGCAGTGATGGCTGCTCTAGCTGAATTACAGCAGCAACATTCTGAAGAGATGAAAGAGTTGGAGTGTAGGCTAAGTAAGGAGGAAGATAATAAAAAAGCCTTGGAAAATGAGAAGAACAAATTTCTTGACAAACTCAATCATCTCACTGAAAAGATGAAGATAAGCAGAGAAGAAAGTAAGCAGCAGAAGGCACAGCTGGACTCCTTCACCAAGTCCATGTCATCTCTTCAGGATGACCGAGACCGCATTGTGAGGGACTACAAGCAGCTTGAGGAACGCCATCTTGGTATAATCTTGGAAAAAGACCAGCTAATTCAAGAGGCTGCTGCTGAAAACAACAAGCTCAAGGAAGAAATTAGAAGTTTCCATAGCCAGATGGATGACCTGAACTCTGAGAATGCCAAGCTAAACGCAGAGTTGGTGCGGTACAGAGAAGACCTTAACCAAGTGATTTCAATAAAGGACTCCCAACAGAAGCAACTTCTTAAAACACAGCTTCAGCGGATCCAAACTCTGGAAAATGAGAAGGCAACCATAGAAACACAGCTGAAAGAGTCTGAGCATACTCAGGATGATCTCAGGAAGTGCATGGAAGCCTTAAGAGAGGATAAAGTCAGTATGTCTCAAGAGATTGAAACTCTTATGTCCTCTCTCTCACGGGTGCAGAGTGAGATGGCAGCATTACGTGAGGGGAGTCCCATCGTGGAGTGTCAGGCAGAACTGAAGGCTCAAGAGAAAGAGGTACAACAACTGAGTCATGAGCTTTCCCTCTCCCAGAAAAGAATAAGAGAACTTGAGGGGGAGCTAGAATGTGTTCAGAGGGATGCAGCCAAGAGAGTGGGAGAGGCTGAGGACAGGCTTCGGAAGGAATTGAAACACCTGCATCATGATGCAGGGATAATGAGGAACGAAACCGAGACAGCTGAAGAGAGAGTGGCAGAGTTGGCACGGGACTTGATGGAAATGGAACAGAAATTGCTTGAAGTCACAGATGAAAACAAAGATCTCAGAGCTCAAATTCAGTCTTTTGGGAGGTCCATGAGCTCTCTTCAGGATAGCCGAGACCAGGCCAATGAAGAGCTTCATCTTTTGAAACAGAAATATTCTACAGACTTAGAGGAACAAAAGAGTCTAGTGCAGACTCTTCAGAAACAGATGGGTCAGCTACAAGAGGAGCAAAATTCCACTGTCAGGGACCGAGATATGGTCAGGTCTCAGCTGACAGAACTGCAGAAGGCTATTGATGAAAGAGGTCTCTTAGCCCAGATTGAGGAACTTAATCAGCAGCTCAGAGCTAAAGATGATGAACTTCTCCACTTGTCTTTGGAACTGGAAGGCTCTTCCAACCAAGTCAAATCTTTCTCCAAGGCTATGGCAAGCCTGCAGAATGACCGAGACCGTCTGCTGAATGAATTGGACAAAACACGTAAGATTGAAGAAGTGAAACAACAAGCAGAAGGGAGCATTTCCACCACTGCTTTGGAAGTGCAGAGTCTGAAGAAGGCACTGGCCTCCTTGCAGAGTGACAGAGACAGAGTAGTAAGTCCATGTTCTCTCTTCCTGCTCTTTCTTTAAGCACCAGAGGAGGTTTGGATCTTCAAGTCTTAAAATTCAGCACGCTTAGGTCTGATAATTGCAATGTGATATATAGATCAGGCTGCATCTTCATGGAATCACAGAATAGTTGAGATTCAAAGGGTCTTCTGGAGATCTTCTAGAGATCTTCTAGTCCAGCCCCCCTGCACAAACAAGGCTTGCTGAAATAGGTTGCTTGTACGATGTCCTGTTGGATTTTGAATATCTCCCATCAGTAAACTTTCCATAGCTTTTCTGGCCAACCTGTTTTTTCATGTATCTGGAAACGGTTTCCAGAATTAGTTTCTCCCTCAGTTTCCCAGGGACGGAGATGAGGCTGACCAGACTGCAGGTTCACAATTCTCCTTTCTTGCCCTTCTTGTAGGTAGGGATGACATTTGCTTTCTTCCAGTCTTCAGGAACCTCTTGGGTTACCATGACCTTTCAAAGGTAATGGAGTTGCCTCCCAATGACCTTAGCATTTGTGGGCATGCTCCATCAGACCCCAAGAATCTGGTATGGGCCATCTGTATTATTTTCTCTGGCATGGAGGCTGTGATTCCATTGTTACCGTCCAAGGGTGGTTTCTCTGTTAGCTTAGTTTAAAATATGAAATCATGGAAATAAGGTCCCCGTTCACCTGCATCGTTCACATCTGTGTCAGCTCATTTGACTTGCCTTAGATTTCTAAGAGACTAGGACAAAGGCTTCAGTTTCCTCCTCCTCTTGGCAGCTGACTTTCAAAGCATGTACAAGACAGTGCAGATTCCTTTTGACATTCTTGCTTGCACACTGGATGTGTCTGTGTTTGTATAGTCTCTGGCACAGTGCAGCCCAGCAAGTTCCAGAGTTCTCTTTGCTGGTCAGAAGACAGCTTTTCACGGTTGTGTCCCACTGCCACTCACTGAGCGCTGTCCTGTCTCCAGAGTTCAGCCATGTCTTGTCTTCAAAAACAATTGCAGTGATGCATGTGTAACAACAACTTATTTCTAATTATAGCCTGACTGGAATTGGAGAGCCAAAGGGATTTTACATATCAGTTTCCTGGTTTACAGTAAATGCCAACTTCAGGAATTATGCTTAACCAGCTCCTTCCAGTTAGCTCCTTCTGGTCACTTAGTTTTCCTCTGAATGAGATAATTATTATAGTAGTCTGGAGTCTTTTTGTTAATGTATTTCACATCTTCGTGGGAGGGCTCAAAACTCACTGTCCTCATTACCAATAGAATTGTCTGAGGGCTTTTTTCTGAGCAGTTTTTAGCACACTGCTGTATTTGATTCCGTTTTTAGTTCCTCTGTCATCTGAATGTGACCCTTTTCTCCCTCCAGACACCACAGTAAGAAATGCTCTTAAACAGTTCCAAGTAATAAACCTGATGCTTGCTCAGCTGTCACATAATGATGTTTCTCTTTAATCCCAGGTAAGAGAGCTGGAGAATCTGCAGCAGCAATACATCCTTGTTGGGGTGGAAGCTGCTGAGAATTGTCGCTTAAAGGCACAGCTGCAGCAGTGGGAGCAAGAGGCAGACAAACAGCTTCATCTGCAAGAACAGCTGAGGCAGGAAGGAGCTGTGTACCAGCAGGAGCTCCAGCGGCTCAGGTGAGCTGTCTGTCTGCTTCCTGCCTTGGCCAGGTTGCAGAGGTGTTTGTTTCTCTCAAAGAGCGGTTGTGAGCAGAGGTGGAGGGAATGCTGAGAACCTCACCTGTGCCAGGTGACACTGAGCACCCTGCCCTGGCCAGGAGAGGACACAGAATTCCCTCGCCCAGCTTCTCCCTCAGAATTACAGCCCAGCAGCTTGGTGGTCAATGCCTGTGTGAAATAGATCAGGGATGTTTTTGTTTTTATTTCCTTCATCCAGTGGTAGTCAGTATCATCTGTTGGAGAGGAAACTGAGGCTGTTTCTTGTATTGGAACTTATGTATATGATCACAGTACTCTTCATTCCAGGCTGCTGCTGAACACCCTTTATTATCCCACTGATAGCATAGTCTAGAGCATACTAATTTTGTATGGCTGTCTAATCCTATACTTCACTTGCTCTCTGTATTCTAGTTTGTTCTTTTTAACTCTGTAATTCAAGTCTAGTAAAATTGTCTTCTCCAACTGGACTAAAACTAGTCAGACAAATATGCTTTGTTCTGGAAACAGGGGAAAATGCTTTCAGATATCTCAGAGATCCATTTAAGAATGCCTGAGGCTGGAATGAAAAGGGTGGGATTTTCTTTGTGGAAAGGTCTATGGCTTATCTTTGTCTAGAGTGATATAAAAACTTGTAGTTCTCTCCCTCCCCCCTACCCCCACTCTGACCCTCAAATTAACACTGCAGATCTCATAAAACTTGAAACATCTTACAAATTTTATTTATTCTGACAAAAGGACAGGAGGTTTATTTCCTGTGCAGCTTTTACACTGTACATGAAGTGATGGCCTCAGGTTGGTGTGGTACTGTGGGTCTGGTGAACATACAACCATGCAGAGAAATGATAATGGGGACAAATGACATTGCCAGTGACTTCCTTGACAAAACTCTGTACAGTGAGATCAAAGCAATGTCCAGAAACACAGAAAGTGTGAAAAAGTTACCCTAGAACAGCATGGAACAATTCAAAGGGTTCAACCAAATACAGAAAACTTCCTTAAACCTGCTTTTAAGGTTCCTGTACTTAAGTGTGTTGTTTTGGCTTGGCTTGGTTATAAAACTTTGTGTCTAGCATGAGGTGATGGTTGAATCACCCTTGGCTCATTCTTAGCTGGGTACCTGGTCATCCTAAGTCATACTGGCAACTTCCTTGTAACTTCCCTTGTTTATGCTGGGCAGACAGGAGAAGAACACCTGGGAAAAGCAGAGCAGCAGCATGAAGGAGCAGTACCTGATGGCCATTGCAGAGAAGGACAAGGAGCTGAGCCATTTACAAAGGATCACACAGGAAATGAGGCTGCCCTTCAGCAAGTCTCAAGCCGTAGAGGAACAGCACCAAAGCAAGGTGGGTGGAAAGATGCAGATTCTTTACTGGAAATGTGAAGCTTGAAACTCAACCAGAAGAGCATGTGTTGCCTGTATCCAGCTCCTGCAGGCTGCAACATTGGATGTGGTTGTGAGGCCTCCAAAGATAATACCAACAGTCTAACTTGCATCACTGAAAGTTGTAGAAATTATGGCATACCCTTTAGTGCTCTTCATTAAGTTCCTGGTTTCCAGTGTTTCAAGAAAGAGGGTAAAAGAAACAGGGCTTCCTAGGCACCTTCAGTCCTCTGGAGCAGCATGGAACTACTCAGATGTGTATTCTGGCTGGTTTACAATTGTCCTCTTGCACTGTCTTTGAATCTAAGATTTTCTGTCTTAGTTCTCATTTTAATGTCAGATCTTCATTTTTAAGTTTTCTATTGAATTTTTCTTGCTGTTTTTACTGTAACAGGGATCTACAATCCTGGTTCATGCCCAGAGAGGCTGAGGCTTGAACACTGCACCTTCTCTCTTATTCCCCCTGTATACAGTCCTAAAAATTGAGTGGAATGTATTTTGTTTGTGTAGGGAAGGCTGCATGCACAGTGCGGTGTATCAGAGCCAAGACAGAACTCTCCCACCCATGTCTGCAATGTCCCAGTGGTTTATGTCAGTGGAGGGGGCAGCAAATCTCCTTTATCCCTTTGATACACCCATGCATATATGCAAAGAAAAAGCTTGAACAATGTTCATGTAATGCTTTCCAGGAGGATTCTTCAGTGCTGGCCTTCTGGTCTTTGTTGATTAGATCAGTGTGGACATTACTTTAGGGTTTTGTTTGTTTTTTCTTTTCCCATTCATGTTCCTTTTTTTTTCTTCCTGTGTTGCAAACAGCTTTAAGACAACTTTTGAGCAGGACCCATCATATGTGCAAGTTTGGTGATCTTTCCTGACTGTTTGTATTTTCAGATGGCTTTTAGGATATTTGTTTATTCCCCATTTGCTCTTTTGCCTGAGCAGATCAAGTTCCAGATCAAGTTCCAGGTCTAGGAATAATGTTAGGTTTGACCTTGGAATGCTGAAAAGAGAGGAGAAGCACAAGAGCAAGTTGTCACATCAGCAATATATTTTTCATTGGTCTTTCCTTGGCAGATTTCTCCAGAAGTCCTGAAAGGGGACTTTTCAAGCCTAGAAGCAGAGATGAAACACCTCCAGGCCCAGCTAAGTGACACTCTGAAAGAACTGCACCAGAAAGAGCTCAGAATTCAGCAGTTAAACACCAAGGTAGTGATACATCTTATACTTGCTTGCAGTCAGGGACAAGGAATGTGGGGAGGGTTTGGCTGGAATAGGGCTCAGGAAGCAGGAACGAATCTGTCCTTGCAGGCATTCAATGAAGTAGCACAAAATCGGAAATAGATCTCTCAGAAAAGCGGTGTTAGAATCACAGTGGTGGATTCACTGCTGCTGAACAGGGCTGGCTGGCACAGCAGCAGAGCCCATGCCCCGTGTCCCACACTGCTCTCCTCAGTGAGCAGCTGTGAGAGCCAGAGCACTGCAGAGAGAAGCCATGAGGGGGACAGCTGTTCTGGATGGACCACAAGGACATCCAGGCCCCAGGCAGATCCCATCCAGCAGGCTCAGGGTCTGGACCAGCAGCTTTTCTGCCACTGCCATTTAGTGTCCTTTCTCTCAGGTGACCAAAGGGAGAAAGGAGGAGAGAAGAAGGTAGGGGAGGAAAAAAAGAGGTGACAGAAGGGGAGAGGGGAGGAGAGAGGAGAGATGGAGGGGACAGTGGGGGAAAGAAGTTGAATGGGGGAGATGAAGGCCAAAGGGACCAGAGAGCGAGACTGTATGAAGAAAGTTGTTTACAGGTTCCATGTCTATTGTCAGGAGCACTTTCTAGCCTCCTGCTTTCTGGGCTGCTGAAGGAAGTCCCTCCTTGGGAAGGCAAGCTTGTCCTCTTCACTTCTGCCTGCCAGCTTGAAACACTTCCTGTATTTCAGTGCAGAATCACAGTCGGTCAATTCCCACACTGAAATGGAAGACCCAGAATTTACCCATCTTCAGAAAGAGAGCTGTGTTCAAGGAGAAAGTGAGAATATAAAATAATAATTTGCTGATGATATTTCTGAAAGGTTGAGGTCAATATCAGCACTTAAGAAATCTTTTTCTGGACACGCAGTATTCTGTACATCTCTTTGATGTTTTGAGACTCCTGTTGCAGAAACCTTTGCCACAAGCTACTCTTGGAGATTGTCACTGATCTTTTGACATTAGCGATGGGCAGCGTGGCAGTTATATGTTCTCAAGAGAACTCTTACCCTCAACTAGACAGAGAACAATTTTGCTTTCACAAAATCAGTTTCTTTGCTTGCTGATTGTATTCTCTTCTCAGCTATCTCAGGTTTTTGAGGAGAAAAATGCCCTTTCCCTCCAGCTCCGAGGGAGCAGTCGGAGCACCTGTGAGAGCCATCAGCACTACAGTGAGGTCCTGAACCGCTGCCTGGTGCTCGAGAGGCAGCTCCAGGAGCTGCAGGCTGCAGACAAGAGCATGGTGAGGGGGCAGGGCTTGCTGCACAGCAGGGAAAAGCTCACTTCAGTGCCTCTGTGAACTGTCCAGCATTGTAGTGGCTGTGTGTTCTCTTGGTTCAGTTCTCTTGGTTCCTGTGTTCTTTCAGGAGCTGTTTGCAACAGACGCAGCTCCAGGAGCACCCCAAGAAAAGAATGAGTCACAGAGAGGCACTTACACACCTGAACTGCAGGAGCTGCAGCTGAGGTAAAGAAAGTTTAAGAAAACAGGGGTGGGGATGTTGGTCCTGATGGAGGCCTTGAGGCTAGTGATGAGCCTGATGCCTTTACTCTGCACCAGAGTGTTGGGAAAACTCAGTCCCACACTAGGATCTTGTGGACTTGGAGGAACTGTTGTATGGATTTACTCACTGTCATTGGTTATCTCTCTGGATTAGAGCTTCAAAAAACCACAAGGATAACATACAGCAGCAATGCCAGCCAAACCAGCATCTTGGATCTGGTAGGCTGCATCCTCAGTAGCTGCTGAAGTATATCAATGGTCCTGGTCTCAGGGTTGTAGCCTGAGAGTGTGTCTGGAATTGAGATGTAGCACAGGATTCCTTGTAATCTTCAGAAACTAAGATCTAGCATATGATTCCTCAAACTCTTTCAAAATAATTTTCAGAAGGTGGAGCCATGGTGACAGAGGCAAGGATCTCCTTCCTGATGTGAAACTGAAGATTCAAGAGATTTATCTTCTTTCATGTTTTCCAAATAGTTTATATATAGTAAAGATGACTAAGTCTCCTCTGTGAGCTGGGAGGTAATTTGAGTTTGTTCACACGCTGCATCAGTGAATACAATAGAAACACAATGGTCCATGATTTGGGCCTTTTTGGCATATGCTGTGTTACTTTCTGACAGGTTGTCTGAAACAGATCACTTACGTAGCAGCACAAAGCAGGATATGAAGTATTTGGAGGAGCAGCTGGAGGAAGAGCGGGACCGTCGTCTTGCTGCAGAGGAGGCTCTTTTTGCAGCACAGGATCAGATCAGGAGGTGAGGCAGCTTGAGCAAACGAACACTGTCACCACAGAAGTGTGCTGGTGCTAGCTCTGTTTTTCATGTGCATTTCATCATATCCCTCTGTCAAATGGCACTGGTGGCACAGAGACAACTACCGTGTCTGTGGCAGAATCACAGAAAGGTTGAGGGTGGGGGTCCAAAGGGGCTGAGGTTGAGGGGCCTCCAAAGACCATGTGGCCCAGCCTCCTGCTCTGCTCAGGACCATGTCCAGATGGCTGTTGAGTATCTGCAAAGAGGAAGACATCTCAACCTCATGGGCTACTGTTCCTTCATTGTAGGCAGATAGGATGAGACAAATGATTAGACATTAAGACAAGTTCTGTCTAGAAATTAGAGGCCAACTTGCTCTATTAGTTAAATTAACTACTGGAAAATACAATTTGGAGACTGAGGATTGGGTGCAGGCTGAAGAGGAGTTCTCATGCTTCCAGGGGATTTGTCTGCTCAGTAAGCACCTGTCTGTCATGGCTGAAACAGTTTTGACTTGAAGAATGTCACTCATTTTTAAGGTATTGCCAATTAACACAAACTTTTCATTATTTTGGTTATTGAGAAACAATTAAACACTTAGGAGAAAGGACTTTTGTCCACTTTTCCCAGGCTTAGTTTCAGCCTAGCCCCCTGTCCTGCCCCGTGCCCACTATGCAGCACTGCGGTCTGCACTGCACAGGGCTCTGCCCATCTCAGGGCACTGCATGGATGCCCTGAGAGTCAGCAGAGCAAAGGCAGCTGATCTGGACTAGATGTTGGGATTAGGATGCAGTGAGCAGCAGGTTCAAAATGCTTGATTCTCCTCAGTGACTATGGAGGGGGTTTTAGCACATGGCCTGATTGTAGGCACGTGTTTTACATTAAAACAATGCCTTTCTTCTGACACACTTGCTGATTTAGCCAAAAAATAATGGTCTGTATGGAAGAATTCTGGATGAAATTCCCTGGTAATTGCTACAAGGTTTGGACAACTATAGCTCCTTCTGGCATTAAAGTCTATAAAAGCCTCCTGCAGCTGATCTCACTAATAAACCATAGCCCCAGAATGTGATTACTGCCTCTGTCACTAGAAAATAGGAAGAACCAGCACTATTAAAGCCAGAGCTGGCTTCCAAAATAATTTGATAAAATTTAAAGCATACAGGTGTATTATCTGCCCTGGCTTCTTTCAAGTCACACTATAAAATTTCACTTGAAAGGAAGAAAGACTCCTGCTAGCTGTGCCACCCTGTTCTTTTGCTCAGTGTGAGCTCAGGAGGTATGAGCCCTGTTCAAGTGGAACCAGCTCTTGGCAAGTGAAACCAGGGTTTGCTTGCAGGGGTTGTTTCCTTTTTTTTGAGAAATACCTTCTTTCCTAAGCTTGATTACAGTGTTGATTTGGAACATCATAATAAAAAACTGGATTTAATTTCATATTTGTTGTGGCAGGTTGCAGTCAAGCGAGTGGTCGTCTTCCTTAAGTGCCAGCATTGATATGACTCCAGGTCACGAGCAGTCCTTGCTGATCGACTCCATGGACAATAATTCCAGCAGAGTAAGAATTTAACATTCACAGCTGTCAATTATGTGAGTCCCAGCTGATGAAAGAAACTGTGAACCTACAGCACTTTAGTTCCTCTGCAGACACACATAAATCGGTCGGGGACTGTGCAGTTTTTCTGCTCTCACCATGCTGGAAACAAAACTGGCTGGGGCTGGCTCATGGACAGCCTGCAGAGAGCAGGGGAAGGGGAGCATTTCATGAGGATTGCCCTAGTGTTAGGATCTGACAGTGGAGCAATTTGGGGAAGGTTTATGCTCATTAGCTTAAACTTATCTCCATGGTCTGGAGAGTTCTGAATTAAGGCAGCTGGGGCCACAGCCACTCCTTGTAGTGACTACTCTCTCTTTACTCTTCCAGACCCGGAGTACTCCTGGACTGCGACGCCTGTTGCGCTCTCTCTTCCGCTCCCGGGCCCACTTGCCCCTGCTGGTGGCCACGTATCTGCTTGCTCTCCATGTCCTGCTCTTCCTGTGCTTCACAGGCCACCTGTGAATAGGAGTGACAGCTTTTCCTCAGCCCTGTGCATGCTGAGAGCCTGCACGCCCTCACGGAAGGGCAGCACTTGTCCCAGCTGCAGCCTTTCCAAACCAGCCCTGCAGCAGCAGCTGCACCCAGCCCCTGCTGTCAGTGCTGGTGCTGGGGAACTGCTCCCAGGAGATCTGCCCTTCCCTTGGTGTTTCTATGTGAGTGGTTCATTTTCTGAGCCAGGGTTGTGCTGCAAGCCTCAAGGACAGCATCTGTTCCTGTACCTGGAAGCAGTACCACTCATTTTAGATAGTACTGTGCTGCACTAGGAATAAGAAAAATACTCTTGAGTTGCTGCAGTACTTCAGCACTTCTAAAACTGCACAATCTTCCCCCTCTTAGGCTGAATCCATAAGTGGGGTTGGGGGAACATTGTAGCTGGATATAAAGGAATTGTCTTCCCTTTCTTCCACCCCTTAGATTTGCTCCATGGCTCAGAGCTGTCTGAAATGCATATCCTAAGGAAGTTATGGGCACTTTAAGGAATGTGAATTTTAAAATCATGTTTCCTGCTCAGTTGCATCTCCTGTTAAAGAAGGGCCAAAATTTGTATATCTGGCCCTGGTGAGCATTCCATTTAAAATCAATCATATGTCTGCCCTGACAAATCTGTAAAATAATGCAAGTAGTTTAGTTATTTAAAATGAATAGGAAACATGAAGCCTTTTAGCTCTTAAGTTAAAAATCCTCCTATTTATAACATTTGTGCACCTCTTATGATGGAAGGTGCTGCCTTACCTCTAGTAGAGCAGCCCTGCTCCTGCCTTCTCATCCACTAAATACTCATCACGAGACTGAACCTGCACAGGCTGTGTTGTAGGGGTCCATAATGTGCTGTGTGGGCCCAAAGCAAACACAGAAACTCCAGAAATAAACTCCCTTGTGCTGTGGAAGGAGCCAGAGTTCTAAAACCTTCTGGTTTTAGAACCCTCTGGTGTGGAAAGCTGGTGCTGGTGTTTGGGCATGTTTGGACCCAAATCAAATGATGTGAATGGACTGAATCTTTTATGATATATGGAAATATGGATATATTTCCATTTGTTTTCTAAAAACCTCCTGAATTTGAGACTGCCCTCTTCCAAAAGGAGAATGTCGAATGCAAAGGAAGTTCAGTGGCGTTCGCTGCCAGATCCTGAGTGGTTGTTTCATTCAGAGTACTGGCCAGGAGAATCCTATCTGCCTCTCAGTAGAGCATTAACAGTCACATTTTTCCCATGGGAAAGAGGTAGTTCTTTTGATCTTGGTGGTAAACTAAGTTGCTCTAGCCAGTGCAGAAAGCCTATTTAAGGGTGGGTTGATTTCACTGGTAGCTAAACCAGCTGGATCTCTGGCAGGTCCAGAGCACTGGCACTAGATATCCTCTTGTGGACTGTCTGTGATTATCGGCGTGAACTTCCTCTAACTATGTCAAATTCAGTGACCAAATAGTTTGTCTATAGCTTCCTGGGGTATGAACTCCTGTATATAATAAAGTTTATTTTTCAGATGGAGTTTGTGTAACATTGCCATGTAACTGCAAGTGGAGGGTGTAGTGCTGCTGTAACAGCACACCTTGTGTGGGACACGGTGGGACTGCAGGTCTCCTCTGTGTGCACTGCCTTGTGTGATCGTTGCAGAAGCTGTTTCTTTATACAATGTGAATGCCCAGGTGATGACCTTTTTTCCCTATCTAACCTGTTGTTCAGCCTTTTTCAGCTGACAGAATAAGGAAATAGCACCTGAATGGGCAATGTCTCATGGCAGGGATGTGTGGAACTAATGATTTTAAGATCCCTTCCAACCCAGACCGTTGCATGCGTCGTGAAAGCGATTCCAGTAAAACAATACCTGTTTGGGTTCGGTTTTCCACATTAGCCTGAGCACTGCACCTTGTTAGAGTTGTGTAACCCCAGGACAGATAGAGAAGTTGGCAACAGTGAGATAGAACGTGCTGGTCATTCAGATGGGACAGTTCAACTGCCCCAACTTTCTGTAGCCAAAACCAGGTACCCTTGTTCACAGTCACTGCTAGAGTCCCCTACCACTGCTGGAACAAAAGCCTCCATTGGGCTGTTTTAAGGCTGCAGATAATGTTTCCACTGTGTTTAACAGGAGCAAGGATTATAAGCAAAGTATGTTTCCTTAAAGTCCATGCATTTTTTCCTGAACTGAAGAAAGGCATGATTGTGATGCCTCAGATACATTTAAATGTTTTATACCTACAGACAGAACAGCTATAGCTTAGATTAAATACAGGAGTAAAACCTCAAAATGATCTCCTGATCTGCTAAGCATAGTCTGACTGAACAGCTTTGTGGTTTGACCTGATGAAAGATGGGGCCTTTTAGCTCCTGTCTCAAACATTTCAACATTTTGTTTCTTGTCCAATAGACCTGTCCTGCCTTGATTTTTGATCTATCTTCAGTAAAGGCTGAGAAGGAAGGTCAGCCAATGAAGCTGTGCTCTGTCATCCTCGGACACTCAGGCCAGTTCAGCAGCAGCACTGAGGCTGGGACAGGTCTGGTTAAGTGCCAGGAGGAAGGCAGCATCAGGGGTGCAGGGAGGGGTGGGTACAAGTCACTGCATGGAGCTCTAAGGGGGCCCTCCTGATCCTCTCAGCTCCCTTTACAGGACAGGTGTGAGGATCTGGGAATGGCAGACAAAGCTCATGATGCGGTGCAAGGAACCTGTGCAGGTGCCCTCACTGAGGGCAGATCAACCCACCCCTGATGATGAGAGCTGCATTAAGGCTGGTGCTGAGGAGAAACAACAGAGGGTGCAATCACAGGTAAGTTGCTCCTGAGCACAATGAAAGCACCCCTGTGCTAGACTCTTCAGGAGTGCTTGCTGCCTCCCAGGAGCCCGAGACACAGATGTCACTGGACGACTGACTTCAGTTCAGTGCAGCTCTCCTCAAGCCTCCAAGTAATGGGGAGAGATATTGAAAATAAAAGGCATGCTCAAGACGTGGCTCCAGGATTGTGCCTCCACCAGAACTCTGGTTTTTATACCCATGTGAGAGTCTTCTTTAAAACACAAGTGTGCTGGGACCTGATGGGCTCCAGTGTGCTGATGGGGGAACTCTGTGTCTGCACTGCATCAGTGTCCAGGGCAGAGGCAGCCTGCAGGGGAACTGCAGCACTGGGGCCAGCTCTGGGACTCACGACGAGCAGAGCTGGGGGCTGGGGTGCAGGAAGTGAAAAGTGCTGAAGTTAAAACAGGAACTCAGAGCAGACACAGACCCAAAGCTGACACTGGCAGCAGGTGCCTGAGCAAAAAACAGCAAGTTTGCAGCAGGAACTGGTGAGCCATTAAAGGTAAGAAAGCTTGAGGGGGTTTTGGGAGTAAAAAAATGAGAAATTACTGCAAAAAAGTGTAGTTTTTGGTGGGCTAAGAGCATGTTTAAGTGGACAATGCTCGACATTTGCTTCTCAGGCTGTTGTCCTGTCATCATTGCGGTTCTTGTGTTTGAGGCTCTAAAAAAACACATTTCCAAATCTACCAGCATGACTGTGCTATGTGGTAGCCCTGTATTTGTGCTGTAGTGGATGTTTTCGTAGGAGAAAATAGAACAAAAAAGGATTGAGATGCTACCCTGGCTGATATTTCTCATACGGACAGATATTTCTCATGTGGACAGATATTTCTATTATGACAGAGCCTTGTGATGCGATTACAGCCTGTGGTTTGTCATGGTTCCCACAACGCATGGCAAGTGGCTTTGGAGAATGGGTGGTCAAGAACCATTTACAGCAGTATTTAAAACCTTGAACCATCTTATTTGAGCTCAAATCAGCTGCCCTGATGATGAGCAGCCCTGTGCTAGCTGGTTATTATTGCTGGTTTATGCTTTACAAAAATGAGAAACAAGCTTTAAAAATCTTTGGCATGAGAGATGCCAAAAAATGAGAGACAGAAAAAGGAGAAGAAAGGTGTTAGAAGAAGCTGTGTTGTCCACCTGAGCGTTTCCACACTCCCTGCTTCTAATTCCAATTAACCGTATCCAGTTTGGCACCAGATTGCTGTCAGTGGGCAATGTCACAGACTGGCCTAAAACCAGGTTTTCACTGTGTATCTGCCTTAGCCCTTCATCTTCTCTCTTAGCTGACTGACTTACCTGGCCTTTGTTTATCAAAAGAAAGAATCGTCACTGCTGTGCTTATTTGGTTTCTGTTCTCTTCACTCTCTGATCTTACAGTGCTGGTTCTCTGGAAAGGACAGCTCGAAACTGAGCAGTGCACTCACTAAACCAGAAGGTTATTCACTTAAGCAGTCCCGTTTTGATGTGGACAGTTAATTACTTAGCATAAACAGATAATTATTAATTATTCAGCAAAAACAATTTGCTTTCACAGAGGACAACTGCCCCAAGAGCTCAGGGCTGTCTGAGGCTTCCACAGAGCCGTGGGAGTGAGGGGTTAGCTGAGAACATGGTAAAAGCTGCTGTTAACTGAAGATTCAGCACACAGGAGCTCTCTTCCTTCCTGCTGATTTGGTCACAGTTTGCTGTGATGGAGAACAGGGCTCAGCTCTGTCTTTCCTGCACATTCTCTTCCATCTTTCTCTCTGCCCACAAAAAAGCTGCTTTGGGCGACACAGAGAACTTGCAGTTTCTCAGTACTGCAGGCAGAAAAAGGGGTGGGATATGAAGGGATGGAGTTCTGATGAGAGTGATTGCTCTGGGGTGTAGGGGCAGCAAATTAATCTTTACTCTCTGTCTCTCATTTTGGGAAAACTCAGTTGTTTCAGCAGGGCTTTTTCATCATGTTTTTTTCACTGTCACTTTGAAAATGAAATGTAGCAGTTTTAGATTTCACATTACTTTTAACTTCCTCTTCCTGGGCCCATAACTTCCTCCAGGCCTGCAGGAGCAGTTCCACCGCAGCCCCAGACAGTTTAGCCCTACATCTTGTGTGCTTTTAGCCCCATTTCCCATTTTCTCCACATGACAGACATGAACCCCACATAGCACCGGCTCTGTCACACTGTCCAGCCTTGCTCTGACCCTTCTCTAGGCTATGGGCAGGGATTAAGAGGTTGAAAAGCAGACGGAGGCTTGAGGAATCCACGTCAGTTCCAACAGCACGGTGTCGTGGTGTTGGAGCATGCCATGGTGTGTGCAACTGCACTAAAAAAATAGCAGGGGTAACTCAGGGTACAGCCTCCCACAGCACAGAAAAGTAATGTGTGTTGGAAAAGCAGAATCTGGAAACTGGATGCCAGCATTCATTTGCATTATAATGTGTGCATTCCTACTGCAGTCAGGGTGCATGAAGGCCATGGTTTACACCTATATTCCTTGTGCGCTTTGCTGTAAGACATGCTGGGGCTCAGGAGCAGCTATCTTGGGGTGCCCTGTGCTATATGAGAGACAGATGTGTGAGGACAGGTGGCCTGTAAGGGCCCCTTCCAGCCCAGGTTCTGCTGTGACTGAGTGTAAGCCAGCTGTGGCCGTGTGTGGCCACCCTGGGTGACAGCATGTCCCTGTTGTGCAGATGTGGAAAGCAGTTGTGGGACACAACGTGTCAGTGAAGGTGGAGGCTGAGGGAGACGACTGGGACACGGACCCCGATTTCGTGGTGAGTGTCTGGTGTGGAAGCTCTTCTACCGATGGTGCGGTGTGAAGAGCTCCTGGCCCTGGGCTCTTGCTGCTGGGGCAGGCTCAGGGCTCGGCAGGGCTGCAGCACAGGGCAGGACCAGCCGAGTGCCATCAGCCCTTCGCAGGCACTGCCAGCTCACCTGTCTGAGCCACTCCTGACACATCTCCAGGTTTAGTCTCCAGAACTTCCTACACCATTGCATACCCCATGTCTGGCCACAAGTAATGACACTTAAGGAGTACAGAATATGCAGGGTTTCTCCAACCTGCTAATTTAAGAAACTCCCTCGTTACAAGGGTAACTCCCTTGTCCTCTCTACAACATATGTTACAAGACACAGCAAACAAATTTTCTCTTTCCCACGCTCTTCATAACTGTACAGAATTTCCCTCATTTATCTTTTTTCCAGATGAAAAATCCTACTCTGCTTACAGTCAGCTCGTGCAGGTGCAGTTCTGTGCCTCTTACACTCTTGTTTTCTATCTAGTTCAACTCTGAGTTGAGCTGGTGAGAGAGCAGAAAGGTTCAGGCTGGGGAACCCTTGGCATTCATACAGGATCATGATTTTCATTTTCCATTTGTTTCTCTATTGCTTACCTAATAAGCCCTTCCTGTTGGACAAGAGTCCTGTGATTGTGAGGTTCAGTCTTGCCTAACTATTTCCAGTAAGAAATTCTAGTTTGGGGCAGAAAATCAAATTCCTTTCTTATAGTTTCAAGTTATTAATGTTTTAGGGAAAGTCTACACGGTCAAATTTCTTTGCTTACTTTTTTTCTTCTATTTGTGGAAGCATTCAAAGAAAGTGTAAACACAATAAGACTTTGTATTAACTTTTTCATTCTATTTCACATATACACATTTTCAGCTTTATTGTATATTAGGAAATACTTTATCGATGCTTCACTTTATCGAATGTATGTTCAGAACTTCCACAAAGCTACAACACAAGGCCGTGATGGCCAGGCCCGAGGGCTGGGGCCGCTGCGGTTTCTCGAGTGATTTCCCGAACGGAGAATTCCGCAATGTCCCCCTGGCTCTGCGGGGTGGGTCGGAGCCCCCGGCCCGGCGGGGATGGGGCGCGGGACCCGGGGCCGTGCCTGGTCTGACCGGGCGCAGCGAGCCCCGTGCGGGCCGGGGCTGACGGCCGCGGTTCGTCCGCAGAACGACATCTCCGAGCGGGAGCAGCGCTGGGGAGCCAAAACCATCGAGGGCTCCGGCCGCACCGGGCACATCGAGTGAGTGCAGCGGGACCGGGGCGTGGGGGAGCGGCCACGCGGGGACACAACACAGCTGGGCCTGCCTGTATGTCCTGCTGGGCTTCGGCTCTGCAAAATCCCACGCCTACCTGCCCTGTCTCTGTCTCCAGCATCCATCAGCTGAGGAACAAGGTATCAGAGGAACACGAGGTCATCAAGAAGAAGGAGCTGGAGACTGGCCCCAAGGCATCCTATGGCTATGGGGGCAAATTTGGAACGGAGCGAGACCGAATGGATAAGGTAACAGCTGTGGGAGGGTCCCCTGAGCCTCAGTGGAAAAGTGCTTTTCTCATAAAGGAGGGGGTATCTCTGTTTTCTGGCCTGACCCTGAAGGGAGAGTATGGAGAGTTTGCATGGTTGCACAGGTTCACACATATCCAGCTAGCCCATACTCTGTCTCCAGGATCTATTTGAATTCATTTGTGTAACTCTCTACAACTTCTTTGCAATGCTCCCTTTAGCTGCGAAAGGCTTTCTGGGGCTGTTCAAGCCTGCTGCATAACAATTAAATCTGGTGCCTCCCTACTTGCTCTTGCAGAACTAATGTGTAGTAATTCCCTCCTCATATTCTGTTTTAGAGGGCTCATATCTCTCTGAGATAAAGCCCTAGACATCAGATCTGGTCTATGTTTTGTGATAATCATTATCACACTTCTTCCTGCACCTTTCGGCATTTAACACTTCTTTCTCAGAAGTGAGATGTTTACATCGAAGTAGAGTTCCATAGGTGTGGTCACTGTGGAATTGAACAATACCGGGATGGCAGGGTGAGAAAGACTGTCCTCAGAAATTCCCTGCTCTCCCTGCCAGAGCTGTTGTAGTCAGGAACTGCACACGCTCCTCAGGAGAAGGGGCAGAAGCTGAACACTTGCAGCATCCTGGTGAAACTGGACAAAGGCCAAGAAGTTGCTCAACAAAAGCACCCTCACTGGTCCAGCACAGTCTGAGCATAGCTGTTCCATTTTGGCACAGAGCGTCTGTGGTTCCTGGCCTCGGCACCTCCAGCAGGGAGAGTGGGTTCCTGGCTTGGCCTGTGGCCAGGTTTGCTGGCCCTCACTGTCAGATACAGACACAGGAAATGGGTGCCAGAGCTCTGCCTGGAGTTCTCGGCTGTATGTGCCTGTCTGCACTTTTCTCTTGTCTACCCTTGGTGATTATCCACCATGCAACTCCACCAGCACTTGGGAGCAGGTGGCATTCAGCATCCCACGCTTTGCTTAATGAGCTGGCAGGGGGGAGATTTGTGAGATGACAGCCCTTGAGGCTCCTCCCGGGCCTCTGAGCAGAGCTGCTGCTGGCAAAGGCCACGAGGAGAGCCTGGGCACCATGGCCCAGCCAGCCTGGGCCTGTTACCTGTGGCTGCGAGCGTGTCAGCAGCGTGTGGGAGCAGCTGTGGTGCCTCTGCCTGTCCCCCACGGATGCTCACATCACACTCTCTCCTCTCAGTGCGCAGTAGGACACGAGTACGTTGCTGATGTTGGGAAGCACTCCTCGCAGACAGATGCAGCCCAGGGCTTTGGTGGCAAGTTCGGAGTCCAACGGGACCGAGCTGATAAGGTGTGTTGGACAGTGCAACTGAAATCCATCCCTGTGGCCTGTGCTGGCCCTGGAGCACTGCCACATGCCAGCCTGGGGCTGTTCTCAAAGCTCAGGGCATGCAGGGTGTGCCCTGTGCCCTGGTCTCGCTGAAGCACAGCTCAGCTGCTGTGAGGGCACCTGTGGAGGTGGCTGGGGGCACTGCTGTGGGGGGCCTGTCCCACCCGGGCAGAACGCTGTTTCTCCAGGGGCTGTGGTGTTTGCCCCTGTGTGCTGCAGCGCAAGGCAGGGAGCCAGTGACAGCCTGGCCCCCGGAGAGGGGGGCTGAGGCCCATCTTGGCCCTCAGGATGACTGACAGTCCTCCCCTTCTTGTTCCAGTCAGCACTGGGCTTTGAATACAAGAGTGAGGTGGAGAAACACTCGTCCCAGAAAGGCAAGTCCGTGTGCATATGTGGCCCCTTGACTCTTTGCTTTTCTTCTGCTCCCAATATCCTGTGCTGTTGGCTGTGGCATGGTCTCCTGTCTCTTGTTTCAGATTCTGTTCCCAGTCCATCTCCCTTGTGGCCCCATGTGCCACTGTCCTTAGCATGTCTGTTTTCTTCTTTCCTGCTGGCCTGCTGTGTGTCCTGGTGCCCTGACCCTGTTTGCCTTGTGCTCCTGTTCCTGTGGCTCTCATCCATGGTGCTTCCTACCATCCACTCTGTCCCCTCCAACCCTTCACTTTCTGTGGTGTTTCCCATAATCTCTGCTGCTGTCCCTTCTCCCTGGGGGCCCTCCCCAGTGCTGCTCCCTATCCTCTCCTCACCAGCCCCATGCTGGGGGCAGCATTTGACTCCGTGCTCCACCTCAGATTACTCCAAGGGCTTTGGTGGCCGTTACGGAGTGGAAAGGGACAAGGTGGACAAAGCAGCTGTGGGATTTGACTACAAGAGCCAGGCAGAGAAGCATGACTCTCAGAAAGGTGAGCCCCGGCAGCCAGGTGAGCTGGGGAAAACTGAGGGAGCTGGAGGGGCTGGGGGTGCTGGTGGGGGTAGGGGAGGTGGGGGAGCCAGCTGAGGAGGGGGAGCAGGCGGGGCTGGAGCTGGGGACTGTGCCCACTGGGACCGTGGACAGTGCAGTGCAGGGCATTTGCGATCTGCTGCAAGAATGGTGGAAGGGCTACAGGAAGTTTTTGGGAAGGGCCAGGTGAGGAAAGCCATTGCACAGTGCATGGCTGCTAAAAAGAGTTCAGGCTAAAGGAAGAGGAGCAGAAGAGTTCTGTGGGCACAGGGATCTCTTGGACAGCATATCTCCAAAGGAAGGGTGTGGGGGAAGCTCAGGCAGGTGCTAATAGCAGGTGGCATATCCCAGGGAGGAGGGAGGGCTATTGCTGCAACACTGGTGGGGAAATCTGGCCTTGTTCCATGTCTTTCTCTAAGTTCTGGGCATGGAAAACCTGTGAGAACAGCCTGAGCTCACGCTGCTGCCACTTGTCTCCTTCCCTCCCTTGTGTGTTCTCTTCCATGCCCTGATCTGGATCCCTGTGGCTGAAGACTATTCTGTGGGTTTTGGTGGGAAGTTTGGGGTCCAGAGGGATCGTCAGGACAAGAATGCCCTTGGCTGGGACCACCAGGAAGAAGTGCAGCCCCATGCATCCCAAAGAGGTCGGGCTATATTGCCAGAGGTAGTAGCAGTTTCCTTGGAGCACGCACAGACCTGTGTCTGGAGCTTGTGGTACATAGTAAGAGATCCAGCTGCTGCAAGCAGAATATGTCCAGCACGTTGCAGACAAGTGAACCCCAAAGCACAAGGGCAGAGTAGGTGGCACCTTGGATCAGTGGGGGACGTGCAATGTGGGTCCCTCAGTCAGGACTCCCAGACTCTGCCTTTCCCTGTGAGGGACGTTCCTAACCATGAGCTCATTGAAACCTCCCTGCCCCGATTCCACCCAGATTTGCTCCTTGCACACACGAGACACACTCTGAAGTCACGAGCTCTCACAGAGGAATGAGGCAGGGCAGATCCCAGGAGTGCCTTGTGTGCAGCGTGTTTGACCTCCCCAAACAGGGCCGCGCTCCACTCAGGTGGGGTGACCGGCCTCACCCTGGTGCCTTGGGCTCAGGTTGGCAGCTACAGCCCTGCACACCTGTGCCCTCAGCTGAAAGGAGGGAGGGATTAGTCCTAAAAGCTACTGTCCAGAGCACTTAGCTTTATCTGTGTCTCATCACATATGGAATTAACTAGAGATAACACATGCAAACTCATTTCACTGGTCACAGCGTACTGAAGTCAGAGGTGCACACAAAATACAAAATACTCTAAAATAACTTCTTTTTTTTTTTCCATATAGACTATGCCAAGGGATTTGGAGGCCGTTATGGGGTCCAGAAGGATAGAGTGGATAAGGTAAGACTGCTGCAGCCTGCAATTGCTTCCTTGTAACCCCTGCTTTTTGCCCAGCTGAAAGAGAAGAGATTCCCCCACTGGAGCTGAGATCCCAGTACCCAGTGCACAGCTATGGAACCAGAGGGTGCAGAGGAATGCAGCCTGGGGAGACTGTGATGCAGGAATCCCTCATGGCACTCTCTGTCACCTCTCACTGCTCTGCTGTTTGTTACCCTCTGCAGGTTTTTCACTCCTATCAAGGAGTGCCTCATGGTCTGCTCAGGTGCTAAATCTTCCTGCACACCTTGACAAACTCCAGCAGGGATGGGATTGGCATAGATCAATCTGCTGTGCATGAGAAGAGGTCACCAAGTTGCTGGTTCAGGTTTTCTGTTGGGGCTGACAGCAGGCAAATCTACAGTCCCATCTCAGAGTGAGGCGCTGAGAGCAGTTCTGTGCTTGGCAGGCTGCCCTGAAGGCTTGGTCCCCAGAGGGGGTTCAGAGTGGCTGTGATCTGCATGCATGTGATAGCCGAAAAGATGCAGATCCTGGGGCTTTGGGGCATTTGGAAGAGGAGTGAGGGTGCCTTCCCTGAAACCTCCTTCTTTTGCTGGGGGCACAGACTGTGTTTGGTACAGCAGCAGCATCGCTGTCCTTGGGAGCTCAAGGAAGCAGGGGAGGATGCAAACACACTGAAACCACCCTCCTGGAGCTGTCTGTGCTGCGTGCTGGCTGGGCCTGCCACAGAGAGGGAATGTTGTCCTGCCCTCAGAAGAGATTAGCGCTAGCTCTGAATTTAACCACAGCAAATGGAGGTGCACTGACAAAAGGCACACCTTGTATGTGGTCAAAAACAACATGCAAAAGCACATGAGGACTGGGTAAAAGGGTTGTGGCCCTTTTGGGAAGCAGGATGCAGAGAGGAGATAAGTGGTTCTTGTTTGGCTGAAAGTGAGCATGAATCTGTGCATTTTAAGAATACTGACGCATAAACCAACATGGTAAAAATAAGGATTATTTGGGCAAGTAACTAGGTTTCAGATTGCCTGGTCCTCAGGAACTGAGAAATGCTGAATTTGCTGCACCTGAGCAGAGCATAACAGACTCTCAGGCAGCCTGAACTCCCCTTTGGTAAAGTTCTGGACACTCAGTATCAGCCTAAAGCTCACACAAAATAAAAATGCTGTCATATACACAGCATGTCCAGGCTTCTGCTGTGACGTGTGGACACCTGGTTCTGAGCCTGCAGGCTGGTTTACCTGCTCAGGTGTGCTTTCTGCAGGGAGAGCAGAGCTTCTGTCGGGCTCCATGGCTGCAGTCAGCTATCATAGCATGGGTCCCCACTGGGAAATAATTAGCATTGACTCCACGATTCTAGAAGGCTGATCAATCACTTTATTATACTATACTATGCTTATTAAGAAACTCATCGTCCTTTGCAGACAGTCCAATACAGAGAGACCAGATTGGTCAATTGAATCTAAACACTATCACTAGCAGCCAGTCAAGAAATCACCCTTTAGTAAACAAATCTCCATTACACATTCTACACGTTCACAACAAGTACAATAAATGAAGATAAGAATTGTTTAACATTCTTTTCCCTCATCTTCTCACAGCCTTCCCCAGGAAAATGCCTGGGCAAGTTGTGCCTTGCTCTCTGTGGCCAGAGCTGCTGCCACAGTCGGCCACCAGCCTGTTGTGACACCTGCAGGCAGCGCCTGCTGTAAAGTGTCAGGCTGAGAAGTGGGTCCTACCTGCTCGTTCCTTTTTGCATGAAATAGTTTTCTCATGAAAGCAGATAAACCCTTAAGCCTTCTATATCTCACTTTGGCTTTCCTGCACCCTCCCCAATCCTATTCCCAGTCCAGCCTCTCTCCATCCCTCCTGAAGCCGGTGGTGTCGCAGGTGTTTGCACACAGGTGCTGCTTTCCAGCCTGTGCCACTGCACACACACGGCAGGTGAGGCAGCTGCGTGTCCAGCAGGGAAGTGCTTCCAGGCCTCGTGCCACAGGGAGTGCCGGGGTGGATGCACAGTGTCCCTGGGCCTGGGGAAGAGGCAGATGGCCAGGCATCCCCGCAGGCATCCCCCCTAGCTTCTTGCTATGGTACAGGGAGTATCCCCAGCCCTGCTGTCCTGTGTCACTGCTCAGCCCTCCCTGCTGGGCTCCACAGCACCTTTCCAGCTCTCTTGGGCAGGGACACCCGTGTCCTTGGGCAACAGGCACATCCCTAGGACAGGGAGGTGTCAGAAGGGGAGACTGCAGCCAACAGCCTCCCCTGGGCCAGGGCAGGTGTGCAGGTGAGGCCAAACATACCTGGGAACAAAGCCTGCCATCACCAGTATCCAAAGCCAGCGCTGGCATCGCCCAATGGGCTGAACAGTTCTTTCACTTCCTCTTGCAGAGTGCTGCTGGCTTTGATGAGATGGCAGCTCCCACCTCCTCCTATGAGAAAACAAGACCCCTGGAGGCAGGTGAGACCTGAGTACTAGCCCTGGGCTTAGGAAGCTGTGGGCCTCACAGTCCTTCTGTGGCAGCCTGCTGGCAGGTGTGTGCTGTGGTGGGATAGGGGTTTAACCTGTGCTGGAGGGCAGGAGAAGGCGGCTGACTGCAAGTTTCTCTGGAAGAGGCAGAGGTCTGGGTCTCTCCTGGATGCCTGGGGTGGTGGAAGCAAGACGCGGGGCTGGGTCAATCAGCTGTCTCCTCACAGGGGCCTCCGGTGGCACCGGCAGCCTGCGGCTGCGGTTTGAGCGCATGGCGCAGCCGGCACAGGAGGAGAGCAGGAGACAGGCCCAGGAGCAGCGGCCGAGGCGGCAGCCCCGGGAGCAGCGGCTGGCGCAGCAGCAGCAGGTGAGCCAGGGCTGGCTTGCCGTGTCCTCCAAGACTCGTGACACAGACTTTTCTTCGGAGCCTTGCAGCTCCGTGTCCTTCTGTCTGGTCTCTTGAGGGTAACCTCCTGCCTAAACCGCTTCCCTGCATCAGCCAAGAATGGACACAGTTGTCACTGGACTTTCCTTTTCAGCACACCATACACTCATACAAGGACATACCTGCACTCTACCTGCACTCTGGCCTCAGCTTCTTTTGCCTCGGGTGCCTGGCAAACAGTATGGTTACTGCTCCCCAGCACTGCTATCCCAGCAGTCTGTGTAGGATGCATCCCAGCAAACTGGATAAGGCCCCCAGCCCCTGTGTTTACCTGCCTTCCCCCTGGTGCTGTTCCTGCACTCAGAGGACAGAGGGGTGTTAACGGTGGAGCTGTCCCCCCCACATTGCTCCTCTTTGGGGCTGCCCAGTTGTTGTCACCAACCTGCGAGTGCCCAGGCCCGGAGCAGGTTTGTAGGTGGAGGAGAACATTCTGAGTCGCTCTGTTGGGAATGTGAGCAGCCATTGTTCAAATGGACCGAGCAGTCGGATGGCTTTTCTCCAGCAGGAAATCCCTCCGAGAGAGAAGGAGCCCGCTGGGACTGGGGCAGCCCCTGCAGCCGTGCCAGCGCCAGCCGGGGGACCCAGGGGCGCTGCTGGGGACCAGCCCGTGTCACCAGGAGGGCAGGTACCAAGGCAGCCTGGGAGAGCTGGGGAGGGGAGCCGGCAGAGGTGATTGCACCTGAGAGGAGCTGTGTGTTATGTGCAGCCCTGCGGGAAGACGTGGAGCACAGCCACAGGGTGGGGGAGGCTTGGAAAGATAAGGGGGAGCCCTGAGCTGGGGATGGGCCATGGCTGCACAGCACCTGACCCCATGGGACAAGCTCTGGGAGCGGGTCAGTGCAGTGGCACTACCGCTGGCTGTGGTGAAGTAGGAACAGAGTTCAGACATGTGAGTCCTAAGGGTCTCTGGGACAATCCCAGCTGCTGGTTCAGCACAGCCCAAGCAGCTCAGCTGTTTCCCTGGTGGGCAGGGAATGGTGTTCCTTTTGTGCCCTGGCAGCAGTAAAGGGGCTGCCTTGTGTCAGGTGCTGGGAGTCACCAAAGAGCTGCCTGTGGTGGGTGCCTTGCAGGTGACTTTGCAGTCCCTTTCCCACCTCACAGCAGGAGGCCAATAGGGAGGATGAAGAAGTGCCACCCACTTTGCCACCGAGGCCAGCAGATCTGGATGAAGAGCTATGCAAGGTCCCCAACCAGGGTCAGTCCACCTACAATGTAAGTTTGGATGTTGGTGGAGACTATGAGGAGCTGCCAGAGCCCTCTGACTACTGTGACAGCACCAGTGGAGGTGCTGAGTATGAGGAGCTGCCAGCCCCGCTGGGAAAGCTGGATGCCACCTATGACTTTGGAGGAGATGGAGGTGAAGACTATGAGGTGATCCTTCCTCAGGAGCCCAGACAGAGCCATCCCCACCTGGGTGAGTACTGATGGAATAGCCCATGTCTTGGGAAGCTTGTACCTGTCCACTAACCTCACTGGATGTATGAGACAAACTGCAGAGGGAATTTTTATCCTGAAATCTACTGTGGTCAGGATAACTATTTCTGTGATAGAGACTTGGTTGTGTCCCACTCCCCTGCCCAGCTCTAAGGTGCAGATGAGCTGCATGTGATGCTGCACTGGACAGCAAGACTCTGCTGGATCAGAGTCTGGGCAGGAGGCTGCCCCAGCAGCAGCGGGATGTGGACCAGTGCTCTTGCTGCAGTTTCCTGGCAAGCACTGCCCTGGGGCTGGGGGTGCCTCTGGTTCAGCCCATATGGCTGCTGTTCCTGGGACCTGCTCTGGTGGAGTCTCAGGTGTGAGGAGTGCAGGTAGCCTTTGTCCACGCCCAGGAGCAAACTGCATGGGCTGCTCTCAGTGCTTCCATCACAGCTGACATTGTGGCAAGTGAAGAGCTTGGAGTTATTCCCAGCCTTTTTCTTGGGAGAGGAGCATGAAAATCAGGACCCAACTGTCTCCTTAAGGGAGGGGAGGGGAGGGGAGGGAAGTCAGTCCTTCCTCTGGGCTGTGGTGCACCTCTCCTTGCTGACAGGCGCTTCCCCAGAGCTGGGCTGGAGGGTGACACTGACCAGGACTGTGTGGATGCTTCAGCCTCTGGCTCACCTGTGTGTCCTGTGTCCTGCAGGGAACACGGACCGTGCTCCTGAGGGGCAGAGCCAGGGCATGTGCGCAGTGGCTCTCTATGATTACCAAGGAGGTGGGTCTGCCCCCAGCGCGGGGAAGGCGCTGTGCCCGCAGGGCTGCGCCGCGGCCACGGGGGGATTCAAGGACTGGGACTTGCTGGCTTACATTTCTGCCTCCTGGGAAGCAGAATGAGATCTGGCTTGGGAACACCATGGTGTAGGAATAGTAATCTCCAGTTTAGAGCTCCCAGCATGCATCACTTCTCTCCAGTTGGAGGGACAAAAAGTCAAAGATCACAGGTTGAGAAAACAACAATTTTGGAAACCATAATAAGAAAGCGAAAAGTAACACTAACAATGTAAATGACAGAAGATATAAGAAAAGACATTTTTCACATGGAAAAACACCCACCAATAGACAATATTGGATGGCTCCCTCCACCACGTTTTCTCAACCCAGTGTTCCTTGGAATCGAGAGTCCCTTTCCCCCACGCTGGCAATGACATGAATTGCTGGTGCAGAATAACCTCCATGTCATGGCCATGGCCCCTTCCAACAACTGCAAAAAATTAGCTTTGTCCTGGCCCAGAGCAGGACAGGAACAGAGAAACTTCATCTTTCATCTGTGAGGTCTTGCTCTTTCTCTGCTTTATCTGTGCTGTGGGATGGGGTTGGGTGAGGTAAACTCTTGGGGTTATCAGAGCACATGGTTCTGTCTTCTCCTGCCTGGGGGAAGGTGGGAGGAAGAACATGAACCAGCTCTCTCTGGGGTTCTCTTTGCATTGTGACTGTCTTTTCTTGAAAATTTTTGCAGATGGAGATGATGAGATTTCTTTTGATCCTGATGACACGATCACGCACATTGAGATGGTGGATGAAGGCTGGTGGCGGGGACAGTGCCATGGCAGAGTCGGCCTCTTCCCAGCAAATTATGTGAAGCTTCTGCAATGAAATTAGCACAGTGCAAGCTGCTTCCCCTCCCAACTTTTGCCTCTGTCATGGTTTGACACTGGCCAAATGCCAGGCACCCACAAAAGTCACTCATTCACCCCCCTCTGCCACAACTTTGAAGAGGAGAGAAAAATTTAATGAAGGCTTTGTGAGCTAAGGACTGGGAGAAAACACTCCAAGGGCAAAATAGGCTTGACTTAGAGGTACAAAGTGAATTTATTACTAACAGAGTCAGAGGAGGATAATGAGAAATAAAAGAAGCCCTTAAAACACGTTTTTCCTCCCTACTCCTCCCTCCTTCCCACCAACAGTGCAGGGAGATAGGGCATGGGAGGTTTGGTCGTTTCATCACTGACATTTTCTTCCACTGCTCTGGGAGAGGAGTCCTTCCCCTGTGCGATCGTGAGGTCCCTCCCATGGGAGACAGCTCTCTGTGAACTTCTCTGACACAGGTCCACTCTCATGAGCAGCAGTCCTCCCAAAACTGCTGCAGCGTGGGTCACTGTTCCACGGGGCACTGTTCCAAGGAGAGGCGGCTCCGGCCTGGGAGCAGGGCCCCTCTCTCCACTGGCTCTCCCTCTGGATCACAGCCTCCTCCAGGCATCACCTGCTCCGGCACGGGCACCTCCCCACCGACTCTGGGTGGATCTCTGCATTCCCCGTGGATCCCATGGGCTGGGGGTGGATCTCTGCATTCCCCGTGGATCCCATGGGCTGGGGGTGGATCTCTGCATTCCCCGTGGATCCCATGGGCTGGGGGTGGATCTCTGCATTCCCCGTGGATCCCATGGGCTGGGGGTGGATCTCTGCATTCCCCGTGGATCCCAGGGGCTGGGGGTGGATCTCTGCATTCTGTGTGGAATTTTCAGAGCCACCAGAAGTTGGCTCTGCTGGACATGGTGGAAGCTTCCAGCAGCTTCTCACAGAAGCCACCTCTGTGCCCCCCAGTACCAAAAACCAGGCCATGCAAAACCAACACATTCCACATCTTGCCTCTGTGAATCACATATTGAAGAAGAAGAAGATCAAAACAAAGTGGGCACAGTTTGTTTTGGTTTTTTTGTAGCCAGAGAAGAGGGGGAGGTGAGAAATGTGAGGGAAACAACCTGGAGACAGCAAGGTCAGTGGGGAAGGAAGGGCAGGAGGTGCACCAGGTGCCAGAGCTGAGATTCCTCTGCAGGCCATAGTGAGACCATGCTGTGAAGTGTTTTCTCACAGTCCTTAACTCATGAACTCTTCATTTAATTTTTTTCCCTCCTCTGTGGCAGGTGAGTGAGTGAGTGACTTTTGTTGGTGCCTGGCATTTGGCCAGTGTCAAATCCCAGCAGCCTCTCTCTGCTTTAGCCTTTTCCGTCTTATCAGCTTCATTGGGCTCAGCTTGGTATATCCACATTCAGAGAAATATCAAGGAGCAAATTGGCAGCGCCAGAGGGAATGTTTTGTCTTATGCCCAAGAGGATTTTGATTCCCATCCACTTCCAGGTGGGAAAGGTGGGATGGTTTAAGAGCATGTGAGTGCAATACAAGGTCTCTTCTATCTAGGCTGCCCATGTCCTGTTCCCAGTGGGGCAATTCCCAGAGCAGAAATACAAAATCTAGTCCAGGCAAGGCAGAAGGGATGTGAGCTGTGGGACCTTTGTCAGTTGCTGTGGCCCTGGATCTCATCCTAATCAGGTGTCAGGGAAAAGAGCCCTGGGAAAGCCAAATTTGTGTTTATTCCAAGGAAGGGTTTCCATTTTTAGGACGAGCCGTGTTTGCAGCATGGACCAGAGAAACACGAACATGGTCTGTGTGACCCCTTTGGGCACAGGTGTGTCTGTCCCTGGGGCTGTGCCCTCCCTCCCAGCTTCTGCTCTGGCCTGGCTCAAACCGTGTCCCCATGATTCTGTGACAGCTCATGTCCCGTGTGCCTGCTGGAGGCTCCTGAAAAGCCTGACTCTTCATCACAGGTGTGAGGAAAAGGCTGGGCACGTGGGAAGCAGGACAGGAGGAAACACTTTATTGCTAATGTTTGAAAAACAGTTTTCAGAAATGCAAAAGTAAAGCCCTCCCTCAAGCCAGTACCTCTTAGGTGGATGTTCAGCTGTGGGAATTGTTCCTCTGTGGGATGCAGGTACCATCACTGCAGGAATAAACCAGGGACAGCTGAGTAGAACAGCACCTGAGGGGCTGTGGGAGCACACCTGAGAGGCTGTGGGACTGTGGGAGCACACCTGAGGGGCTGAGGGGCTGTGGGAGCACACCTGAGGTGCTGTGGGACTGTGGGAGCACACCTGAGAGGCTGCAGGAACACCTGAGGTGCTGTGGGAGCACCCCCCATCACTGCACTGCCAGCAGTGTGTGCAGAGGGTGCCTCTGTGACACCAAAGCTTCAGAGTTCAGGGTGGTTCACAGGTGAGCTCTGGACCAGCCTGCAGTTGACCAAGCCTGTACTACCTGTGCAGGAGTGTGGCATTCCTGCTCAATGTTTGATCCTGGGAATACCCAATGCTGTCTGTCTGTCGCAGGAAAGGTGCATTGGGATTCAGGTTAAAAATTACCAATTTTTACAGAGGAGGCGACTGCACGACACCTATGTTCCCTGTGCTCTCACTGCCTGTGCTAACCATGTGCCCAAAGCACAGCTCTTTGGGGGAGCTGATGTGCTCCAGAGGCTGGGAGAGGACTTGGACAGGAGGGACAGAGCCCTGGCAGTGGCACTGGCTGGACACAGAAGGCACCGAGCAGTGCCCAGCGTGTTTGAAGGGCTCAGCAGTGAGACAGCTCCAGCTCAGTGAGACGGCTGGGTGAGCACTGCCTGCGCAGAGCCTGGAGCTATTCCTGAAAAAGGAGTGAGTTCAGCTGGAGTTCACCATGTATTGCCAGGGAAATGTAAAGTGGGACCCCGGGAAACGAGGGCTGCTGCAGGGAGTGAATGCTGAGGTCGAGAGAGCGCCGGGATGTTTCTGCAGCAGGGAAGCACTATTGCCTGGGTGTCCTTACAGCTTCTGCTCCTGATGGTGGGGCAGCAGGAGATGGTCCAAGCATAAACTCTGGATCTGGAATGTCAAGAGATGAGAGGATGAACAGTAACATCTTCTGGGAAGTAGGGAAAGTGTAGGATACAGCCCCAGATGGGGATGAGCACCCTGTGTGGAAATCCAGCATAGATACCAAGGGAGTGGCAGCCTCAGTGAGGGGAAATGCAGGTCAGAGAGTGTCTGGGGCTGAAAAAGATAAGCAGCAAGTGTAAAAAAAGAGCAGCTGTGGCTGTGGCCCTTTGTGTGTGTGGCTGTGGATCTGTGTCCTGTGTGCACGTGGAACAGGGGCTCTGGGCTCTGCCTCTCTCGAGCAGCTCTCCGGCAGGGCAGCTGAGCTGGCAGGGCAGAGGGGCCACGGTAATGGGACTTTTTCACTCATTTGCTTTGAGTTTACAAACTTACACCTTTTGCTTGTGGCAGTGATGAGCATTTCCTTGTTTCACACAGAAACTTGTGCCCTGGCATTCCAATACAGCCTGGTCACTTTCCTAAGGTTTTAGGGAAGGCACATGCTGGCAGCACTTGCAGAAACCCCCTCCCACTCTGATATTTGAAAAGGGACTTTTCTGAGACCACCAATACTTGGCACAAATATTAAAATATTCTGAAATCTCCCTGGATGCCAGAAACTTCAGTTCTGGTAGTCCATGTCTTCAGAACAGCCTTTGGGATAATAAATATCATGTTTGTGTCTCCCTCTGGTCTCCTGATGGATATCAAACCTGGCCAGTGGTGTCCAGCAATAAATCAAATCTGCACAAACTTGTGAAATGTTAAGGGAGATGTTTTTTTAAACCAAATACCTCAAATTGGGGGTGCAGCCTTCAGGATTGGGCCCAGACCCTATAAATACTTGTCACTTCTGAAAATCAAACTCTGAAGTTACCTTCTCCAAGCATGTGTCATATCTCCCAAAGCCAAGGGCACTGTTGTAGCACCAGTAGCTTCTCCCAGTCCTGTTTCTTCAGCTGTTTTGAGGGATGCACCTTCCTGCTAGAGAATTCTTTCTCCAGCAGAAATCACCATCACTTGTATCTCAGCTCCCTGCCAGCTGGTTCTGGTCTCCACATGGGCACAAATGCTTCCTTTGAGGATGGGGACAAGAAAGTGGTGGGTTTTGTCTGCACTTTGCCTGCCGCCCCTCCTCCTCCCTCCATGTGCCCCTGCAGTGAGTGTGGCACCGGTTTGGGATAACCTCCCGACAGGGACTGGCAGACAAACGGCTCCTGGGTGTCCCCAGAGCCATTCCTCCTGCGGGCAGAGTCCACTCAGCACTTCCAGCCCCTGCTCTCAGTGTGGGGCTTCAACCCCAGACTGTCGGGGGGTCCTCACTGACCCCTCCTGAGATGGTGGTGTGGTTTTTTCAGGGAGCACTGGATGCAGGACCTGGCATTTGTCTTTGTTGAATTTTACCAGCTCCTTCTGGCTCCATTTCCCAGCCTGTCCAAGTCCTTCTGGCCCTGCCCTGGACACTGGTGCCCCTGAGCCGTGTCACCCCAGCCCTGACAGGAGAGCACTCTGTCACCTCTTTCCTACAGCTGAACAGGATGTTCCACAGGACATGGGCCAAGAGGGATCCTGGTGACGTTCCACTTGTCCCTGCCCTCTAGAGAGAGCATGACCTCTTCACACCCTCTGAGCCTGGTGGCCCGGGCAGGTGCTTTCCCTGACACTGCTGCTGCTCTGACATGTGCCCACTGAGAGCCCTCCTGGCTTTCGTCCCTGCTCACCCTGCTGCTGCCCAGGCAGCCTCTGCCCAGGATCCCTGCGGCCACCCCTGGCTCCTGTTGATAGCCACGATTCTCCCTGAGGCTTCAAGAGCTCCACACTCAGGTTTTTCCCCTCAGTGGTTTTGGCTGTGTCAGGTACGGTTCTGAGGGCACTAAAACTGTCCTGTCCTGCAGGGGTCACCCAGACAGCAGTTCCAGCAGATTTCATACAACCTAGAGCTTGTGCTTTTGTGTTCCCCTTTTCTTCTGCAGTTCAGCTTCCACATCCCTGAAGTGTCCAAGGCCAGGCAGAACATGGCTTGAAGTGACCTGGTCTAGTGGAAATATCCCTGCCCCAGGCAGGGGGTGGAACTGGATGAGCTTTAAGGTCCCTCTCAACCCAAATCAATCTGAGAGTCTGTGATTCTAGCACCACTTTTTAAAGCGCTCTCCGTGGGCACTCTTCTGTAGGATTTTCTCATGTCCCACTGTTTTTGGAGGGAGGAAAAGGGGGCCCTGACCACAGTCTGCAGTTGCCTCATGTCACTGGGAGAAGTGACGGGTACAGACTCTGTTCCCAGCTGCATGGTGACCAGAGAGGCAACTTGGACAAGCTGGAACAGGAGATGTCCTCACTGGACCTCAGGGAAAAAAACCTTGGAACACTGGATCAAGGCCTGAGAGGCCCTGGACTCTGACCTTGGAGATCCTCAGCCCTCACCTGGCCACAGATGAGCCACATCTGCTCAAAGTATGGCTTGGACCAGCAGTCCCTGCCCAGCACAAGTCTGATGCTGGAATCAAACTCTCAGCAGGTTTTCCAATAACAATATTTCAGGTGTTTCTCCCAATGATTTCCTCAGGAAAAGCCCTTCTTTCAGGATTTTTCAAATTATTTTAGCTAAATTGTCAAGGCCACCTGTTACTGGAACCAGGCAAGGAATAGAATAAGCTAAATTTGGCATTCCCACTTTGGCCTATTCAAGACAGGACAACAGCCTCACCCCACATCTTGTGAGAGGTCAAAGATTCCTGCCAGACTCCTCTGCCAACACTTGACACGGCGATTTTTGTCTGAAGAAAATTGTACTGTTCCAAGCTTTTGTCCAGTGTAATTTACACTTGTGTTTAAGAAGACTGGGCAAGAAGGGTTGCAGTTTTATGGTCTAACCACAAACTGGCCAAAGCTGAGTGGATCTGCAGGTGTTTGCAGTGTGCTGATGTTTGCGGAAGCCCAAACACTGCGCTCACAAACACCAAGTGAGTGCCTCTTACCCCGGGGCAGCACCCTTGCCCAGCAAGGTCCAGCACCTGCAGGGGCCTGGACGTGGAAAGTGTGGTCACAGCCGCAGCACTGGGGCCACTGGCTCTTCCTGGCCGACCTGCGCTCAGAAAGCACCAAGGAAAGTCTCTTCTGTCATCACTGATCAGCACTTTTGCCTGGTGGTTGCTTGTGGTCCTTCTGGGCCGTGGTGGCACCTGCTGCCTGTCCCCACTGCTCTGTCCCCGGCTGCACAGGGCCAGCCCCAGGCTCCTCATGCAGGTGCAGGCACCAGCTCTGAGGCCAATTAGTGCACTTTTACCAGGAGGCTGAAGTTGGATGAGAAGTTCCTGTGTTCCCAGTCTGCTTGCTTGGTCCCATTCCCCACAGCCTCCTGTCTGTGGGAACAGGAGCTCCAGGGCCAATTACAGAAGCCCAGAGCGCTCCACCTGCTCACCTGCATGTTTGTCAATGTGCAAACGAGGCCCATAGCAGGCTGCTAAAAGTTCTGGGCTGGAAAGGTTCAAGGCAGCCACTTAATCCACCGCTGCTGGAATCAGTCCCATCCCAGAGGCACTTGGAGCTGGAAGGCCCCAGATGGCACAGACCTACCACCCTTGAAATGTCCAGGACACACACCTGGAACTGCTGAAGTAAAACAAAAAGAGAGAACAGTAAGTAAATAGCCAGTGCTTTGACAGGCTCTGGGAAATATTTGGATGACAGGAAGCATTTTGAAAACATCTGTTTTTGCAATAAAAAATAAAATGTTAAGATTCCAGGGCTATTTGCAATCCTGATTGTACCTCCTGCCCAAATTCTTGCTCTGCTCCAGCCACAGCAGGTGTATCCCACAGTAGGTAGGAGCAGTTACTACAGCATTGCATACCTCATACGTTACTTGTTTGAGTCATTCTGGTGCCTCTTGGTCCTGTGCTGAGTCACCTCTGATTTTTAACTTCCAAAGGGTTTAATTTAACACAATTTATCTCATTTTTCTCTCCTTGCTGCCCCTTTCCCATCCCTGATCTGTGGCTTCTTTTCTGCCTCTGTCAAGGTGGGGATTGAAGCACTCAAGACAGTGATTTGTGTCCAGACTCAGGTGTTTATTTTTTCTTATCTCTATTACAAGTGGTGAGTTCTACAGCATTCTACTAACAAGCTACAAACTGGCTAACAATGTTCTGTACATGGTCTTTTAAGGCTAAACTATCCAATTAAGAAATGACACCTAAATTATTTTCACTTTTAACCCAGTAACTGATCACTCAAAGTCCGCAATGCAGACTTTTCTGTCCAATTACACAAAATCACCCAAACCTATGAAGAAGAAGGAAGAAGGTAAAGAAGGACCAGCTACCTAAAACCTCCTTTAGATGCTAAAACCTCCATCTTGCTCTAAATATATTACTATATTCTAAAACCTTAAACTCTAAGTTTTCCACCCTGTGATATCACACACTTCTAACCAACTACACACCCATAATACAAGTGCTATCAATCAGTTCTGGAAGCCTTCTTCACAGCCTCAGGTCAAATGCTGTGTTCTCTTGGGGATCAGTGCATGTCAGCACAGAAAGTCTGAAATTCGCAGTATCCAGGGTTCCAACACAGATGAGCTGCAGAGAGGGAAATACTGAACAGCAGCAGAGCCCCCCAGGTGGGGCTGGTAGGAATTATGGCCATGCTGGAGGAAGGAGAGGCCAGACCTGCTGCCCAGGTGCCCACGTGGCCCCGGGGCATCCCCTGCCACTGCAGCAACACCCCGGGGTCCACACCTGCCCAGGAGCACAGAAAGGAACTCCAGAGGGTGTTGAGGCCAAAGCCCTGCCATGGCATAGGGGCTCCTGACTTATTGTATCACCCTTGGACTATAAAAATAATAAAAGAGGGGTTTTTATGTCTCAGTGAAATTGCCAGTTTTCAGTCGTTTCCATTGCCTTGTGTCCATACCTGGGATACCTGAGGTTCCCTTCTCTGCTCACACCTGGGATTTCCACCCATTGATAAACCCCACTGAGCTCCTAAGTCTGAGCAGCCCCAGCCCTCAGCCTCTCCTTACCTGTCAGATTCTCATGTCCTAATCAATCCATGCTGGACTCCAGTTCTGACCAGGCTGTCTTGCACTGGGGAGTCCAGAACTGGTGCCAGTGCTCCAGATGTGGCCTTACCTGTGCCCCAGGAGGGGATGAGGGTAACCTGTGGCCAAGTGCTCTGGCCCCACACCTGAGGATGCTGTCAGACCACGGAGGCGCATTGCTGACTCAGGGGTGGCTCATGGCCATCAGGACAGCCAGATGCTTCTCTGGTCCCTCACGTGAGTGTTGGCAAATGGAAACATCCCTGCCCAAGCACAGGACACGGCGTTTTCCTCTAGAAACTTCATGAAATCTCCACTGGCCCATTTCTCCCTGAAGAGACCAGCCCAGGGAGCAGGTACACACCTGAGGGACTGAAGCCTGTGGGTGTGCCATGAATGAGTAAACAAGAAGGAAAGAGGAAGAAACAAGTAGAAAAGCAAAGCCCAGCCCAGCCCCAGCCCTCTGTGCTGTGTCACCTCCCCCAGGGACTGGGAGAGAGTAGGCAGAACCTGCAGGAAAAGAGGGGACAAAAGATGCTGGACTGAAGCTGAACCTGGGAAAGTAGAGGAAAGGTGTTTCCCCAGGTGTTTCTTTAGCCATTATCTTGGGTTTCCCTCGGTACCTGAATCAGTTACTAGAAGTCTGTGTTACAGCAATAAATCAAATGAAATTCCTCAAGCTGAGAGGGTTCTGCCCGTGGTGGCAGGGACTGAGGCCAGGCCTGGGCTGGGAGCAGCACTGATTTCCCTCTGAAGCCTTTCCTTCCCTTCTTCCCAGGCCAAACCGTGTTTGTCCTCTCCAGTGCTGACACAAACCTGCTCAATTCTTCCAAGAGCAGATCAAGTTGAGGCCCAAACTCACAGGTCCCTGTGAGATGCCTGTCCCAGCTGCACACCTGAGGTGTCCCTGCAGGTGCCTGGGCTGGACCTTGTGCCCAGCAGGGCTTTGCAGCAGCCCCTGGGCAGAAGCTGCTGCAGACACAAGGCTGTGACCAGCCCTGTGCACAGACCCCACAGCTGGGCCAGGCACCTGCAGCTTTCAGGGAAAAACGGGGATCTCAAACCGCCCTTCAAACCTGTACTGAGTGCCACATTGTCTGGGTTTGAGAGCAGCTGGGAGACTGATTTACTGCCGAACACACACCCAACAGCATGGAATGGCTCGGGCTGGGAGGGACCATACAGCTGATCCAGCTCCATGCCCCTGCCATGAGCAGGGATGTCACCCACTACACCAGGCTGCTCCAGGCCCATCCAGCCCAGCCCAGCCCAGGAAACTGCCAGCGATGGGGCAAGCACCACTGGAAAAGCAAAAAATCACTTACTGGGTATTTACAAGGAAAAGAAAATGGGAAAAAACCCCAAAACAAACAAACCAAATTTGATTAAGAGCCCTCCAAGCAGAGTTACCTGTGACATTTTTTTTGTAAGACTTCCTTGAAGAGACATAATCAGTTTTGACACTGTCTCCTGCATCAAATACCAAGTGTTTCAGCCCCAGGTCTCTGATAAAGTCTGCTGGGCAGCTTTAGATTCACACAATAAATCCTCTGTCTGGGGCAATGGGCTGCTCAGGTACAGCCTCAGGGCCAGGGCAATGTCAAGGTGCCACCCAGCAGGTACCTGAATCACGGTGGCTGTGAGGTGGTGTCACTGTGACAATCCTGCTGGCAGAGCTCTCTGCACTGGCAATGTTCAAAAGGGCCTTTGTCCCAAGTGTAACCATTGCAAGTGAGTAGGAAAAAAGACCAAAACTTCAAAAGCAGCAGGTGTGAGCCAGGAATTATGAGTTAATGATATTACCAAGGAATATCCCAAAAGGAAAGCACAACATAAAAGAAGAAAGGTGAAAAATAGTAAAGTTTAATAGTTAAAAACACACAGATCTGAGCAAAACCTCCGGGAATCAATTAAAAAAGCTGACAAAATATCAATAAAGTATCAACAGCGCTGGGGACAACAGCACTCAGACCTGTGTGAAGACACACAGGATCCTGAGCAGATCCACTCTGGAGACTGCTGAGGACAGGGACAGCAGTGATGTCCTGCAGATCCCTGGATCTGTACCTGGAACAGAACAATGACCGTTTGATGCCAGACAGGAGGAGGAGGAAACACAAACACGTGAGTTGGGTGAGTCTGGTCATGCTTTCCACACAGAGTCAGTCAGTCGCTACCCAACAGCTCACGGGGTTCTGGAAGCACCGGGAGAGTCCCTGCCCTGGCTGGGATGTGCCAGGGCTCTGCTGAATCTCAGCTCAGCTTTTCTGCCCCAAGCACAGCACAGCACACCTTCCCCAGCCCGAGCACTTGGGACTGCCCAAAGGAAATTCCAACAGGGCACTGTAACTAAAATGGCAGCACTGCAAGGACCCCATAAGGGAGACAGCATAAATGGACTGAAACCCTGTTGAGGAACACATCTCACACAGCATCACAGAAATACAAATCAGCTGCCAGGACCTGGCTCTGTACTTCCCAACTAAGCGCTCCTGCATCACCCTGTCATTGTTCCACCACAAATGTGGGCAGTTCAATGGTCTTGTTCATCCCATTTCCCAAGGACACGGAGCTGCCCCGGCACGCAGTCGGGCCGTGGACACTGAGGGCTCCAAGCGCTCTCACATGCAGAGCTATTGGCAAAGCTCCTCATTTCCCAGCTCAGCTGCAGGTGAGCAAGGACAGGACAGTTCATCTTGCCCTGCTGATGTCTTTCTTCACGTTCTTCTTCCTTCTTTTCTCCCAAGGCACTGTGGGAACAGCCAGCCAGGAGAATCTGAGGCTTCCCATCAGCAAACCCAGGCCAATCCCATCTGGAATAAGCAACCCCTCCTCACCTGGCCCTCAACCAACCCACCTGTCCTGTTCACACCCAAAAAAACTCAGGGAGCCAGTGAGCTGCATGGCCAGACTGTCAGCATGAGCACTGCTGGGGGAACTCTTCCTGTTACACCAACAGTCTGATCCCAGGCAGCACAACGCTGCTTTCCCCCTCCCACACTGCCCGGCACGCAGCACAGCTCTGTGTCTGCTGCCCAGGAGAGTGCCCACAGGGCGGCCAGGCCAGCACAGCACCCCCTGCCCGGTCACTGGGGTCACCTGTGCGGGCTGAGCCCCGAGCAGCTGCTCCTGGGCGCTGTGGAGCTGCCGCCCGCGCCGCAGCCGCGGCTCCTCCTGCTCGTACCAGCGCTGCTCGTCGAACTCGGGGAAGAAAAAGGCAATTTCTCTGCTGGCTGAGGCAGGTGAGTCTGTCAAAAGAGAGGGAAAGGCAGTGAGTCTGCCACCACAAACATGCGCTGCACTCCAAAGGTGCCTGGATAGGCTGCACCTGGCCAGGTGTGCGTGGGGTCTGCAGAAGTGAACAAATCGTTCACTTGGAGCCCCAGAACTGAAGCAAAGGCAGACAAAGCACCATCATTCCTGCCTCCCCAAGAACCATCCAGGAATGCTAGGCCTACCTGAGCCATGGGTGGTGTTCCTGGTGTCCGTAAGGCCGTAGGCACCTCGGATGGAGTCTGGGTCGCTGTGTCGGGCTCGGAACACTTTAGTGGGTCCCATCAGGGATCGCCAGAGAGGGACAGCATTCTCATGGGCCAGGATGTAAGCCCACATGGGGCCACTGTAGCAAGGGCCCAGGAACAGCAGGAGAAAAGATTACGAAGAGCTCGTTACAAACAGGTTATTCGTCCTTACAGACCTGCACAGTACAGCTGCCGTGGGCTGCCACGCCGGGCCCCGGCCTGCCCTGCCACGCCGTGGGGACGGACACGGTCCCAGCGCGGCACCGAGGCCGCGGCGTTGGCACTGCTGGGTACTGCACGCGATGACCTCCAGCACCTTCGGCGGTGCCACCCGCCAGGTACCGCTGCTGGCACAGCAGGCTGCGCTGCCGAGAGCCTCCCAGCTCCGCACACGCCGGAGAGCCCCTCCGCACACGGGGCGGGGCACGGCACGTACCTGGCCATGAACTCCACCAGCCGCTGGTAGAAGAAACGCCCTGCGGACAGACACGGACAGAGTCGGCACCGGCCCGGGCCAGCACCCCGCTCCGGCGCCCCGAGCCCCACTCGTACCTGCGTGCTCCCGGTAGAAGCGGCGGCTCTGCTCCGCGCCGCACCGCACCTCCTTGGCGCGGACGATGAGGAAGCGGTGACGGAGGATGGCGGCGTGCACGGCCTGCGGGAAGAGGCGGCGCTGGGGGGGGTCGTGGCGAGGCCCGCTGTGCTGTGCTGTGCCCGGCCCGGCCCGGCTCTCACCTCGCACACGAGCGGATGGGCCACGGCGTCCGGCTTGAGCAGCGCCAGCGTCAGCTGCAGCCGCCGCGCGGGGGCCGCCATGGCCGGGGCGGGGCCGGGATCGGGGGCGGGGCCGGGATCGGGAATGGGGGCGGGGCCGGGATCGGGGCCGGGATCGGGAATGGGGCGGGGCCGGGATCTGGGGCGGGGCCGGGATCGGGAATGGGGGCGGGGCCGGGATCGGGGCGGGGCCGGGATCGGGAATGGGGGCGGGGCCGGGATCGGGGGCGGGGCCGGGGCGCTTCGCGCGGCAGCGGGGGACGCGCAGGCGCTGCCATGGCGACGGCGGCGGAGGAGCAGGGCCGGGCCGCGGCGCGGGAGGAGGCCCCGGACGGGGCCCGGGACGGGGGCCGGGATGAGGCCGCGGCCGGCGCTGAGGAGACGGTGAAGATCATCTGCCTGGGCGACAGCGCCGTGGGCAAGTCCAAGTGCGTGGGGCGCGGGCGTCCCGCGGGTTGCGGCGGGGGGTCCGGCGGGGCCGGGCCGCAGCGCGGTGCCGCGGCTCACCGGGACGCGTGCTCGCTCTCTCGGCAGGCTGCTGGAGCGGTTCCTGCTCGATGGCTTGTATCCTTGGCGGCGGGGGAGCGGGGCGGGCACGGCGGCGGGCCGGGGCGCCGCTCGGTGGCTCCTTAACGCGCCGCAGCCAGCCGCAGCAGCTCTCCACCTTCGCCCTGACGCTGTACCGGCACCGCGCCCGCGTCGGCGGGCAGGAGGTCCGCGTGGGTGAGTGGGGTCAGCCCGGGGACGTGGGGTGCCATGGCAGAGGGAACAGCACGGAAGGGCAGATGATCCCCTCGGTCCGGGTCTGGGTTACGTGTTTTGATAGCCGACGGCATCGTGACAAATCTGGTGCCCTTCTGGGACGGCGCTGCAACATTGGTGGATGGGGCAAAGTGACTGCCATCATCCCCCTGGGCTTGGCAGAGTGTAGGGCACTGTCCCCACGATGTCCTGGACTCTGAGCTGGAGAGACATGGGTTGGATGGATGGGTGGACAGTTGGAGGATAAAGAATGGTCTGGATGAACTCTGCATAGTCACTGGTCATGGCTCGTTGGGGCTGGGGCTGACACTGCTCAACATCTTCGTTGTGACACAGACAGTGAATGCAAATGTGCTCTGGTGGGGACCTGTCTTTATTTGGGCAATTTGAGAAAGCCACTGTCCAGTAGGTCTGACACAGAGTCCAGTCCCAGTATCAGTGCAGAGGAATCCCTAAGGAAACTGGCTCGTTTGGCTTTGGGTACAGCACCATGCTTGGGTCCAGCTGACAAGAGGTGTGACTACAGTGAGGTTCTTAACTGAAGCTGTGCCAATTTATACAGCAAACCAGAGCCAGATGTGAACCTACAAACCCAGTGAGAGGTGGGGGATCTCCACCGAGCTGCACCAACAGCTAAAGGCACGGCCCTGTCCAGGTTTGCCCCATGATATCTGGCGTACACAGAACTTCATGGACTGGGACCTGTTTGCCTCTGGCTGACTTACCTTCAGCCCTTCCGAATGATTCCTGCCCCTGGGAGAGCAGAATCAGATCTCTGCGAGAGGAGCTGGAGCATTTCCCACGGCAGGGCCCCGGCTGACCATCGCTGGGTCAGAAATCAGCAGTGCCCAGCAGCTCCTGGAGTTTTAGGCAGCTTCCTGTTGTCATCCCTAGTGACAGAGTGCCAGACACGGCTACTGCTCTGTGCACTTCTGCCTGTCTTGGTCCTGCTGTCCCACACAACTCGTGTCTCTGGTGTTGGCCAGTGCCAGCACAGCCCACAGCTGAGCCCAGTGAAGAAAGGTCCCAGTTTGGCACAACTTCTTAATCCTGAGGTGTTTCAGATTGATGAAGTGAAGCTCAGTTTGTGTCTCTGAGCAGGTGGGCTATGCTTTGCCTCCTGGGTGGAAGTTGTGAGAAGAACAGAGCTCGGTGAGTTGTGTCATTGTGAGCTGTTTTTGTGTTACAGACTTCTGGGACACGGCGGGCCAGGAACGGTTCCGGAGCATGCACGCCTCCTACTACCACCAGGCCCATGCCTGCATCATGGTGAGGGGGCCTCAGCTGCACCCGTGGGAGCTGGGTGCACAATGGTCACAGTGACACTTGGCCTTTGTGTTACTTTTATGGCTACACTGCCATGTGTTCCTTGTCTCTTCCAGTGGTTTAAAAAACTTTCCTAGATTGTTCTTTCTTCTCTCACCAGATAAACCCCCTGTAGATGGACCTGGTTAGCTCTGGTCTGTCTCTCTGGTAACCCTTTTCCTCTATCCCCTGGCTCTGCTGTCTTCTCAATGTCCTCATGTTTGTTGCCCCTGTTGCCAGTTTTGTTGGCTCCTCTCCTGCTCAGATCTCCTGGTTTCTCCTGTCACTCTCACTTTCCACTGTTCCACCAGTGATTTTCATTGGTGGCTTAGTTGTCAGAACAGAGGAGGCCACATCTGATCCTGTTTGGCACAAGCTGTTCCCAGTGCCAGCTCCCTGTGTGGGTGGCAGGGGCTTGCCCAGGACACAGGACAGTGTAAAGGACATCAAGGGGCTGTTTCCTGCTGGCTGGGCTTGGCAATACTGTCCCTTTCTCTCTCACCCTTTCTAATAATGCCCAGTACCCTTCATCTTGTCTTCCTGGGAACATTCTGGATTGTGTCCTTGTGTTGGTCAGAGGTGTCCTGGGTCAGTCAGTGCTGGGCTGGCCCCGGCATAGATGGTTCTCTCTTGGAAGGTGTTTGATGTGCAGCGGAAGGTCACCTACAAGAACCTGAACAACTGGTACAAGGAGCTGAGGGAATTCCGCCCAGAGATTCCCTGCATTGTAGTGGCCAACAAGATTGATGGTGAGTGTGCCTTCTGCTCCCAGCTTGCCAGGGTCGTGGTGGGATTCACTCCTGTCCTTACTGAGAACCAGTGTCCCTTGTCTGTTGGGTCCAGAGGATTTCCTCGGTCCCCCAGGGCTGGGTCCTGTGCTGACCTCAGTTGCTGTCTTATAGGTGCTTGTCCTGTGTCACCAGCAGTTAAAAGTGCAAATTTCATCCATTTGAGTTTTATTCAAGTGTTTTTCTTCCAGTTCTGTCCTTATCACACTGCCTATTCTATCCATCAAGAGCCCAAAAGGGGTTGGAGTAGCACCTGGTCAAAAATGGCAGCAAAAGGAAGCAAAAGCTGTTCTGTGGCTTCCCTGGATCAATCAGGGAAGGCCTTGGTGCTCCTTCAGCCTGCCCAGACTCCTCTGTGCTGAAGCCTCTCAATGTAGCTGCTGACAGAACTGTTCCCCTGGCTCTGCAGGAGGCTGGAAGGTTCCCTCCCATGGGGAATGCCAGCCAGCCCCTGGTGATTGCTGTCACAGGGCTGTGGCTCCTCTGGCTCAGCAGGGTCTGGCATGTCACACAGAAGACACCACCTTCTGCACCTCCTGCCATGTCTGACTGACCATGTCTTCTTTGTCTCCCTCAGCCGATATGAAGGTGACCCAGAAAAGCTTCAATTTTGCCCGGAAGTTCAGTTTGCCCTTTTACTTTGTGTCTGCTGCCGATGGCACCAACGTGGTGAAGGTGAGATGGGCGTTTGCCTGCTGGGCTTGGTGTCCACGAGGCCCCTTGGCAGCCCAGGGACATGGGGGCTGCTGTGGGCACAGAGAGCGGGAAATGGTCCATCATTTCAGCTCCATGTGAGTGGCTGGTGGCTATGGAGAGCTGCAGAGGGTTTTTTTCCCCCTGGGATGTGGGAACAGTCTCCATCTGCTAGAGGAACCCAATGCCCACGTGCCCCATCCTGTGAATGACGGGCCTTGTCCTTCCCACCAGCTCTTCAACGACGCCATCAGACTGGCCGTGGCTTACAAACAGCACTCGGGAGACTTCATGGACGAGGTCCTGCGGGAGCTGGAGGTAGGAAAGGCTCTATCCCTGCTCCATCTGAGTCCTGTCGGATGAGCAGTTCTGCTCTTTTTCCCCTGTGGCAAAAGGGGGAAACCTGGGCTTGGTGTGCTGCTCAGTCTGGGCTGGGAGGGGGGAACTGGGAACCATCACAAGAGCTCTCACTGCCCTAAGCAGAGTAAAAGAGCCACAGCAGATACAGTTGTTGCAGTCTGTGTCTTTTCTCAGCAGTTCCTTGTCCTGCTCCTTTCCAGAGCTTTGACCTGCAGAACACAAGCAAGGATTTGCCAGACAAAGGGAAGAGCTGCACTGAAGAGGAGCCCTCATCTGCCTAGGCCTGGACCCTGAGCCTGTCTTCCCCTTGGCTCTGGACTTCTGGGGCCTGTGTGGAGGACAGTGATGCTTCTCATGCCCTAGAGCAGTGGTGATGGGCAGCTGGGCCTCTTCCCTTCTTGTGGGAGCCTACCTGGGCAGGATCTTCGTTGGCTCAGCCCTCCCTGCTGCACATTTTGCTCAGGAGAGAGATGGGAGAATCCACATATTCCACATGGATGGTGGATCGTTCCTACTGCTCCTTCAGGACAGAGCTGCCTAGGAGAAGTGAGCCATCCTGGACCTGCAGGAGGGATCCTGCCCAGGCACTGTAGTGGTACCTGCTGCAGAAAGCAAACACTAAAGGATATTTTTTACAAAGCTATGATGGCATCCTTCCCGCACTGCTGCTGTAAGGAGGCAGGTCCCAGGTTGTTTAGGGCCACAGGTCAGCCCAGCCTGCTTCCAGCTGAGCCAGTGCTGCCTCAGTCTGCCCATGACCTCTGCTGCCATCCCTGGGCTGCTGTCCCTGTTCTGCCCCAGAACAGCCAGATCCCAGGGGCTGCTGAGCACAGGAGGCTTCTCCTTCCCGGTCCGTACAGCTGACACAGGTGGGCTCACACCCAGGGGCTGGTTCTGTCCCAGCTTGCTGGATGTGGCCATGGCTCTTGTCTGTGTGTGCGTGCATGAGATGCTGCATTCCAGAGAGCTGGATACACACACACACACACTTAAAACAGTCATGGAAACATGGAATGGTTTGGTTAGAAAGGGACCTTAAAGGTCACCTCATTCCACCCCCTGCCATGGACAGGGACACCTTCCGCTATTTCAGGTTGCTCCAAGTCCTGTCCAGCTTGGCCTTAGACACTTCCAGGGATCCAGGGGCAGCCACAGCTTCTGCAGGCACCCTGTGCCAGGGCCTCATCACCCTCGGAGTAAAAACTCCTTCCCAGCACCTCATCCCAACCTCCCCTCCTCTAGATTTAATCCATTCCTCCTTGTCCTATCATGGCCCACCCATGCAAAAAGCCGCTCTCCCCTACCATTATAACCGGCTTTACAAGGGGCACTGAGGTTTCCCTGGAGCCCTCTCCAGGCTGAAGAATGAATGTGAGCAGCACAGCAGATGGACAGACACAGCAGGGACTCTGCAAGTGCACTGAGCAGGGCTGAAAACACGGGGAATGGTGAACACAGAAACTTTACTTCAACACCTCAGTCACGTCAGCATCGCTGTGGCTGCAGCGCAGCAGCGCGGGCAGGACAGAGAAGCCTCTGGCCCCAAGGCTACCTTGGAGCTGCCGTGATCCACTGTAGCCCTGGATCCTGCTCATCCTGCTGCTGCTCAGGGCTTTTTGTCCTTCTAAAACTGCAGGAGCTCCTGCACCAGATTCCAGAGTTGCACCAGGATCTGGTGTGGGCATGCCATGCGCAGTGACGTGGCCGAGGATGTCACTGCTGGTTGCTGGCTGTACTCAGGGGTCAAGTTGATGCGTTCCTCTGGTTCCTCCGGTTCCTCTGGTTCCTCTGGCTCCTCCTCGGGGGCCAAGGTGACAGCTGGCTCCGGTGCTGGACCAGCTCTTTCTGCTGGGCTCAGGCCCGTCTGGAGCAGGATCCAGTAGTAGAAGTGCTGAGTGGAGGTGTAGATCCCAGGGTGCCTGCCTGTGTCACAGCCTCTTCCCCAGCTGTTCAATCCCACCAGCCAGTAGTAGTCAGCTTCATTGTCCTTGCAGACGAGGGGACCCCCGCTGTCCCCCTGTGCCGGGAGAGATGGTTCAGGGACTGTGGGGGGCTGCTGTGGGGAGGGGAGGGGTGGACACGGGACAGGCCAGGCTGTGTGTGGGGGATGAGGGGGTCCCTGTGCTGCCGGGGGCTGAGGGACTCATCACACGCTCCTACCTGGCAGGTGTCAATGCTGCCCTGCGGGTACCCGGCACACAGGTTGTCAGCATGAACGGCCCCTGCGTACCATGGGCTGCTGTTGCAGAGCTCTGTGTCCATGAGGTGAACCTTGGACTCCTGCAGCACCATGCCTTTTCCCTGAGCTGTGGGCACAGAGGGGAATGAGCCCCAGCAGCTCGGTACCCATCCGTTCCCCTTCCCGGGTCTGGCTCTGCCCCTTCCCCACAGAGCAATGTCCAGCTGTGTCCCTGCCCCTTCCCCATGGAGCAATGTCCAGCTGTGTCCCTGCCCCTTCCCCACAGAGCAATGTCCAGCTGTGTCCCTGCCCCTTCCCCATGGAGCAATGTCCAGCTGTGTCCCTGCCCCTTCCCCACGGAGCAATGTCCAGCTGTGTCCCTGCCCCTTCCCCATGGAGCAATGTCCAGCTGTGTCCCTGCCCCTTCCCCATAGAGCAATGTCCAGCTGTGTCCCTGCCCCTTCCCCACAGAGCAATGTCCAGCTGTGTCCCTGCCCCTTCCCCACAGAGCAATGTCCAGCTGTGTCCCTGCCCCTTCCCCACAGAGCAATGTCCAGCTGTGTCCCTGCCCCTTCCCCATGGAGCAACGTTGTCCAGCTGTGTCCCTGCTGTTGGCCTGGAGAAGGGGCCAGACCCATCTCCCCCGAGGTTTCACAGGGCCAGCAGGAATTGTTTGGGTGAGCAGGGACCTTACAGCTCATCCCGTTCCACGCCCCATCTTGGCGGGGACTCCTTCCCCAGCCCGGGCTGCTCCGAGCGCGGCCCCGCTGGCGTCCTGTGGCCGGACCCTGTCTGTGCCCAGCCCCTGTCCCTGTCTGTGCCCAGCCCGTGTCCCTGTCTGTGCCCAGCCCGTGTCCCTGGGTGCCCAGCCCATGCCCCTGTCTGTGCCCATCCCCTGTCCCTGTCTGTGCCCAGCTCGTGTCCCTGGGTGCCCAGCCCGTGTCCCTGTCTGTGCCCAGCCCCTGTCCCTGTCTGTGCCCAGCCCGTGTCCCTGGGTGCCCAGCCCATGCCCCTGTCTGTGCCCAGCCCGTGTCCCTGGGTGCCCAGCCCGTGTCCCTGGGTGCCCAGCCCGTGTCCCTGTCTGTGCCCAGCCCGTGTCCCCAGGGTGCCCAGCCCGTGTCCCTGGGTGCCCAGCCCGTGTCCCTGTCTGTGCCCAGCCCGTGTCCCTGGGTGCCCAGCCCGTGTCCCTGTCTGTGCCCAGCCTGTGTCCCCAGGGTGCCCAGCCCGTGTCCCTGTCTGTGCCCAGCCCGTGTCCCTGTCTGTGCCCAGCCCCTGTCCCTGTCTGTGCCCAGCCCGTGTCCCTGTCTGTGCCCAGCCCCTGTCCCTGTCTGTGCCCAGCCCCTGTCCCTGTCTGTGCCCAGCCCGTGTCCCTGTCTGTGCCCAGCCCCTGTCCCCAGGGTGCCCAGCCCGTGTCCCTGGGTGCCCAGCCCGTGTCCCTGTCTGTGCCCAGCCCGTGTCCCTGTCTGTGCCCAGCCCGTGTCCCTGGGTGCCCAGCTCGCCCTTGGTGCACACATCCTGTTGGGAACTCACCTCTGGCAAAGTTCCAGCCGGCGATGTAGCAGGATTTCAGCTCCAAGACCCTGAGCGAGGGGTCGGGCACGCAGCCCAGCTGGATGTAGTCACTGCACTCCACGGGCTGGTCCAGCTCCACCAGGGCGATGTCGTTCCTGGCCGTGGCAGCCACGTAGTGCTGGTGCATCAGGAGCCTCTGGATGCGTCTCACCACAACCTCGGGGCCCATCTGAGTCAGATCTGTGGCGCCGATCACCACATCCCACTTGGAGACGCCCCTGGGGAGCAGATGGACAGAGGGGTGACAGGGAGCAGAGCCACGGGCTGCACAGCCCAGCATTTCCCGGCCTTCTGCTTCCCCAGGTGGGCAGGGAAGTGGCCCGTGGTGCTGTGAGCTGGGCGCCTGCCCGTGCTCTGGGGACATCTCTGTCCCTGCTGTCTCTTACCCGGCCCTGGCGAAGCAGTGTGCGACCGTGAGCACCCACTGGGAGCTGAGGAGGACACCCGTGCACATGTGCCACGTGCCGTTCTCCCAGGTGGCCTGGATGCTGACGATGCCGGGCCAGGCCCCTGGCTGGACGCTGGTGCCACCCACACGGGACGTGTCATCAGCAGAAGTCACGGAGTTGTAGTCGAGAGCAGCAGAGCTGTGGTCAGAGGCCATGGGCCGGAGCCCGCAGGTTCCTCTGGAAGCACAAAGCCATCACTGCTCTGCTCTGCTGCTGCTCAGGCTGAAAGTCCCACCTGGTCCTGAGCGGCAGCAGGGCCAGACAACCCCGAGGGGCATCTTTCACCACATTTCTGCCAGGGAAGTCCCCAAGTGCTTCTCCAGCTCCCTCTCAGAGCCTGGAACCACTGACCTGCAGGTGTCCCAGGTGCCCCACACGGGCCCGGCCAGGGTCAGCAGGACGAGCAGCCCCAGCAAAGCCATCGGCACCAGCGCAGGTGGCAGAGCCAAAGCAGAGGTGTCACCTCCAGTGCGGCCACTGCCACAGCACCCACAGCCTTTGTGGTGCTCACAGTGCCCAGGCCAGGGCCGCTGTCACAGAGGGGTTGGTTCTGAGTGCTGGGCATGGCAGGAAGGGGCAGCACAGAGTCATAGAGACGTGGAATGCTCTGGGTGGAATGGACTTTATGACCACCCAGTGCCACCCCTGCCATGGGCAGGGACACCTTCCACTATTCCAGGGTGCTCCAAGGCCTGTCCAGCCTGGCCTTGGGCGCTGCCAGGGATCCAGGGGCAGCCACAGCTGCTCTGTGCCAGGGCCTGCCCACACTCACAGTCAAAAATTCCCTCCTAACACCTAATCTAAATCTGCCCACCTTCAGCTTAAGGCCGTTTTTCTTGTGTCCTATCACTACACGCTCTTGTCCAAAGTACCCCTCCAGCCTTTTCCTAAGCCCCTTTTAAGTACTGGAAGAGGCACCAAAGTCTCCCTGGAACCTTCTGTTCTCCAGGCTGACCAGCCATAACTCTCTCAGCCTGTCAACCCTTCTTCCCACCCTGAATGAATATTTTAAATGTGGTGATCCTTACTGTAAAACAGCAGTGCTCTGCTAGTTCGCCTACATTCACCTTTTGCAAACGTTTATTTGCATCCATTTCAGAAAGGCACCTGACTTTGATTAAATACCTCAAGAAATGAAGGTTTATATTTTTTCCTCCATAATTTCTTTAAGTACTTTGTGGGAGGATAGCTGGGGGTAAAAAGATACCGTTTGAAATTAGAAGGGAAAATACAGTTGCTGCTCTCTGGATGGAAGGCAGTCAGCATGCCTGATCTCCCTCACACAGCACAATCCAAGAGAATCCCCTGCTGTCCATGCTATGGGATGAGCCCGGGACAGGAGGTTCTGGGCTTGGTCATGTCCGCCCATCCACCAGCACCCCCAAGTCCTTCTCCCAGGCTCCTCCATCTGCTCATTCCAAGCCTGGATGGATTCCAAAGGTTGCCCCAGGTGCAGCATCTGCACTTGGTCTTGTCAAACCTCCTGAGGTCCCCAAAGGCCACCACTTGGGCCTGTCCGGGTCCCTCAGGGGGAAACCTGACCCACTCAGCTTGGTGTCACCTACAAACCTGCTGAGGGTGCACTCCCTCCCTTCATCCTTGTCATTAACAAAGATAGTAAACTCTTCCTGCACATCTGTGATCCCAGGTTCTTTCTCCCTTCCCCTTTGGGTGGGACATCACAGGGGTGTTGGACAGAGTGTGGCCAGCAGGGCAGAGGGGTGATCGTGCCCCTCTGCTCTGCCCAGGTGAGGCTGTTCTGTGCTTCACAACTCAAGAAAGACAAGGAGCTGCTGGAGAGGGTCAAGGAGGCCACAAAGATGACTCAGGGTCTGGAACATGTCTGATGAGGAGCTTGGCCTGGTTAGTCTGGAGAAGGCTGAGAGTGGATTCCATCAATCCATACAAACATATCACAGAATCACAGAGAATCACAGAATCAATTACATTGGAGAAGCCCTCTTAGACCATTGAGTCCAACCCTTGCCTGGTCTCCACCTTGTCAACCAGACCACTGAGTGCTACATACAGTTGTTCCTTGGACACCTCCAGGGACTGGGACTCCATGGGGCAGCCCCTTCCAATGCCTGACCACCTTCCATGAAGAAATTTTTCTTGAAGTCCACCCTGAACCTCTTCTGGCATAACTTGAGGCCGCTCCCTCTTGTCCTGTCCTTTGTTCCCTGGGAGGCTGAGCCTCCCCTGGCTCTGCTCTCCTGTCAGGGAGTTCTGGAGAGTGAGGTTTCCCCTGAGCCTCCTTTTCTCCAGGCTGAGCCTCTCCAGCTCCCTCAGCTGCTCCTCAGAGGATTCACCCTCTAGGCCCTCCCCAGCTATGTTGCCTTCTCTGGACACACTCCAGCCCCTCAACGTCCTTCTTGAACCGAGGGGCTGAGAACTGGACACAGGACTTGAGATGTGGTCTCACCAATGCCAAGTTCAGGGGGACAGTCACTTCTTCCCCACCAGCTCATTTTTAGGCACACAGGGACAGGGGCTGCTCCTGCACCTTAAAGGTTTCCTTCTTGATGTATGCCCAGCCTTCCTGGGACCCTTTGTTTTTAAGGGCTGCTTCCCAAGGGACTGTCCAAATCAGTGTCCTAAACGGGCTGAAATTCACCCTCCGAAAGTGCAGAGGTTTTGTTGACGCACCTTGTTACTTCACCAAGGACTGAAAACTCCTTCATTTCAGGGTCACTGTGCCCAAGATGGCTCTGACCACCACATCTTCCAGCAGCCCCTCTCAGTCTGCAAACAGCAGGTCCAGCAGGGCCCCACCCTTGGTGGGCTGCTCAACTACTGAGCCAGAAGTTCTCTTCCACACATTCCAGGAGCCTCTCAGACTGTCTCCTCTCCACTGTGTTGCTTCCAGCAGACATCCAGCAGGTTAAAGACCTCCACAAAAACAAGGGCTGGCAATCACGAAACATCAGCCAGCACTTTATACAATAATTCATCTGCCTCTTCATCCTGGTTGGGAGGTCTAGAACAGACCCCCACCAGGATATCTGCCTTGCCAGCCTTCCCCTTGATTTTCACCATGACCAGTCAACCTTTCTACTACTAAGCTCCTGACAGCCAAAACCCTCCCCAAGGTACAGAGTCATCACAGCACCTCTCCTGCCTCGCCTGTCCCTTCTAAAGAGCTTGGAGCCATCCATTGCAGCATTCCAGTCATGGAGTCATCACAGTTCCATGACAGCAACTACATCAGAGCTTTGCTGCTGCACCACGGCCTCCAGCTCCTCCTGTGGTGCCCACACTGCTGCATTGGTGTAGATGCACTTTAGCTGCGCTATCAGTTTCTCCCCAGCACTGGCCTACTGCCCCCAGCTTCATTTCTAGTGACTGCTCTCATCCCCCTCTCCCTTCAAATCTAGTTTAAAGCCCTCTCAATCAGCCCCGCCAATTCACAGGGTTGGAGCCCTTTTGCCTCTTCTAGAGGTGAACCCATCTATCTCCAGCCTGGTGCTATACAAACTACCTCATGTTCAAAAAACCCAAAATTCCACCAATGGCACCAGTCTTTAAGCTAGTTTTTGATTCCATGGGTTTTCCTGTTCACTTTGGTATTCATCCCTACTACCAAAGGAATCAAGACCACCACCTCTTGTACCTTGTGCTCTTGTCCCTTCAACCAGGCAGCCCAGTGCCCTGAAGTCCTTTTTTTGCTACCCTGGTACTTCTCTCATCAGGACAATGAGCAGTGGGCAGCAACTGGCGTGCTGAATTACTGCAGGGAGTCTCTCAGCAATGTCCCTTGCCTGGGCCTCAGGGAGGCAGCAGACTTCCCTGTGGGATGGGTCTGGTTGGAACACAGGCTCCTCAGCCCCCCTCAGAAGTGAATCACACACTACAACTGCCCTTTCTTTTTTCCTTAATAACTGTAGTTGTGATCTAACTGACTGCACGGATCTGGGAGACCCACCAAGCAGACTTTCTTCTCAACTTTCTACTGTCTGACCCTCAAAATGCAGGACCTCGTATCAGTCCTGTAAGGCACCTGGAAAGGCGAGGGAAGCCAGGAGGGGATTCTGCTACCTCCCTAAGCAGGGATCTGTTCCCATTCACCCCTTTTATGTCTCCTCCTGCCTGATGGCAAGAGGGTCAGGATTACTCTGACTCTTGCTGAGCTTTCATGCACTGCATCTCTCTCCTGGATGGAAGGTGCAACTCCACCAGTCTGTTTCTCCTGGCACTCCTTGATAATCCTCAGCCTCCCCACCTCCTCTGTAAGATCCCCCACCTGCTCATGCCACATGCAGCGCTGCTTCTACTGTGCTCCAGCAGTAACAGTAGGCTCAGACACTCCCTGCAGCCCAGTGTTCCTTGGGGAGCTGTCTGCTTCTCCCCACTCCTGCTAGCAATGGCTTTTGTCAGTGTGTGAACTACTGCTGGGTCTAATCAAGTTGGACAAGTGAAAAAAATAATCCCCACCTGAGAGGAGCACACCTCAAGGGTCAGGAGGGCGGCTGTGCCCTCCTACAAACCCTGCTGGGCTGCTTGGGCTGCCACCACGCCATGTCCTGCTGCTGCACGTCCATTTGCCTGCCCCAGTCACCACACTCTGGGTCACCTGCACAGCCTGGAGCCATTTCAATCTCCCCGTGCTCCTGGCAATGTCCCCCTGTGCGCCTGACGGGCTGCCAGGGCTCCCGAGTCCACATAGAGCTTTGGACTGCTGCTCACACGTCCACACTAATCCCTCACCTGAGGGGATTGCACCAATCCATGCAAACATCTGAGGGGGGATCCCACCAAGCCCAGACCTCCCCAGGTTATGAGGATGGTACCAGACCCAGCCCCGTCCTGCCCAGTGAAGGATGAGGAGTCAGTCCTGGGCTCCAACAGTCCCAGCTCAGCATGAGGCACAACTTCCCTCCACCATGGAAAGGCCAAGCCCTGGGACAGCTGCCCAGGAGGGAGAGGGGTGTCCCTTCACGGATACATCCTAACCCACCTGGACAAGTGTCACCTGCTCCAGGCAGGCAAGCTGGACAAGCGTCCACCCGGACAAGCGTCACCTGCTCCTGCCTGGGCAGGAGTTGAGCTGCCAGAGGGCCCTTCCCCCTCACACTCTTCTGGGATTCTGTGTGCCATAAATGTGTATTTGTGGTATGTGTGTGGCACCTGTGTGTGGCACCTGTGTGTGTGGGGGACATCTGTGACAACTGTGTCCATGCCCAGCCCTGCCCACTGCCCAGTGCATGTCCCCAGCACGGCCGCTGCCCAGGGCCCCAGAGATGTGGGTTCCTCCTCAGGGGCCCTCCAGGTGTCACCCCTGTCTGCAGGGCACAGCAGGGGCTGCTCAGGAGGTGGGAACACAAACATGGGGGCAGGCCTGGCTGGACAGGGCTCCCAGGCCCTCAGGCCCTGTGGGGCACGGGGGGCTCACCCCTGCTGTCCCCCTGAGGGTGGGGGTTATGGGGGGGTCTCAGGGTGCTCCTGTGCCCTGAGCCCTCCACGGCTCTGTCCCCATGCCCCACTGCATGTCCCTGTGCCATGTCCCCCCATCCCCATCCCTCACAGCACCCCACAGAGCAGAGCAGAGCAGAGCAGACAGTGAGTGGTGTCAGCACATGTTGGGGACACTGTCAGGGAGACACATGGGGAACACAAATGACATTTGGGCACTGGGGGAGGACAATAAATAACCTTCCCGCCAGGTTCTGCTGGGGCTGAGGAGGCTGGGGAGGAGCTGGGGGAACGGTGACAAGGTCACAGTGACAACTCCCAGTGTCCTTGGGGTGTTCCTTTCCTCCCCCACGGCGTCCCTCCCTGCCTACAGGCAGGACCTGGCAGGATTCAGCAGGATACGGTGGTGGCACTTCCCCATCACGGGACATGGCTGAGACATAGTCACGGGTCACCCTCAGGGCCCCTGTGGCAGCCCCAGGCACCCTCAGAGACACGCCAGGTTCTCCCCGTCACCCTCAGACCCACGGGGCAACCACAGCCCCCCAGCATCCAAAGGGCATCCTGGGAACCCCAGGGACCCCCAGACATGGGGCACAACTGCCCCAGGTGGGCTGGGGGCCTCGGGGTGGGCTTCCCTGGCATGGAGACCCCCCAGGCGTGGCTTGTGACCCCATCGGGTGCCAGGGGCTGCTTTGGGGTACCACAGGCCGTCGAGTGTGAAGAAGCTGGGGGAGTGGTGGAGGACCTTTTGGGGGTGCTGGGAAGGTACCGGGGACTGTCTGGGGGTGCTGGTCACCCGTGGCTGGGTGCAAAGAGGCCACGGGCGCAGGGGACAGCTTGGGCATGCCACGGGGGCTTGCACACACAGGGGTACTGGGGGAAGTGTCTGGGGGAGCTCGGAGGGGGATTTGGGGGGTATGGGGAGGGGCTGGGGGTCCTGGGGGCCTCTATCGCAGCTCATCGGGTGCGAAGAGCCCCCGGGCGCGGCGCAGCACCGAGTCCCGGGCCGGGTCGTAGGGGTGGTCCTTGGAGGGGATCTCGAGCACCGCGGGCAGCGCCCGGGCATGGGCTGCGACCGCCGGCCGGATCTGCTCCGCCAGCGCCTGCGAGATCAGGATCATGCCCACGTCCTCCCCGCGCCAGGAAACCCCTGCCGAGGGGAAAAAGGGAGAGTGAGGGGCACGAAGCGCCCGCCGTGGGCGGCCCAGCCGGGCGGGACACGCTGCTGGGCCCTCGGGCCCCGATCCCCGGAGTGCTCCTGGCAGCGCGACCCCAGACCCGTGCCGGCCTTCTCCTCCCTCCCGCAACTCCGCGACCGCCCAGAGCGCGGCTGCATCCCCCTCCGAGACCCCGCTGTGGGCTACACGGGCACCGCAGGGAGCCCTCGGGCACCCCGAACCTCACCGACCCCCCTCAGGGACCCCGAACCTCACCGACCCCCCTCCGAGACCCCGCTGTGGGCTACACGGGCACCGCAGGGAGCCCTCGGGCACCCCGAACCTCGCCGACCCCCCTCAGGGACCCCGAACCTCACCGACCCCCCTCCGAGACCCCGCTGTGGGCTACACGGGCACCGCAGGGAGCCCTCGGGCACCCCGAACCTCACCGACCCCCCTCGGGCACCCCGAACCTCACCGACCCCCCTCCGAGACCCCGCTGTGGGCTACACGGGCACCGCAGGGAGCCCTCGGGCACCCCGAACCTCACCGACCCCCTCAGGGACCCCGAACCTCACCGACCCCCTCAGGGACCCCGAACCTCACCGACCGCCCCGGAGCCCAGAGCGCGGCTGCATCCCCCTCCGAGACCCCGCTGTGGGCTACACGGGCACCGCAGGGAGCCCTCGGGCACCCCGAACCTCACCGACCCCCTCAGGGACCCCGAACCTCACCGACCACCCCGCCCCCCCGGCCCGCCCTCCCCCCACACACACCGGAACGTCTCCTCGATCTCCGCCAGGCTTGTTTCCTTCTCCACCACCAGGAAGTTGGGCCGTCGGTGCTTGTCTAGCTCGCCGATGCCGCCCAGCAGAAACCCGGTCACCGTGTCCTCGTCGCCCATCACCGCGATCAGCTTCCCGCGGCCCGCCATGCCCAAGGCCCGCTGGGAACGGAATCCGCCGGGACACGGACCGTGGGAAAGCGGCTGCCGGGAGCCGGCGGGTGGGGATGCGCCGCTGAGTGCGGCTGTGGGGATCGGGACCGGCCGGCACCGACCGGAACCCGCCGCCGCTTCCGGGTTCCGCCGCCGCCGCTGCTCCCGGAGCGCCCCGCCCGCCGCTGCCCGGCAACGCGGCCAGGCCCCGCCCAACCGCCCGGGAGGTCCCGCCCCCTTCTGGCCACGCCCCTCTGCGTCATCGCCCCACCCCCTTCCGCCGGCCCCGCCCCGAGCCGCGCGCATGCGCAGCGCGCCGCGTCCTTGAGGGGACGCGGGGAGCTCTCCTGCACGGCGCCCCCCTAGCGGACGGCACGGGCCCCGCAGGCACCCCGGACCGCGCTGGCCGGGACCCCCCGAACCCCCCCGGGCCCCCCAGGCTGCCGCTGTTCCCTCCATGGAATCCCCTTGGAGCCCCTCAGGACTCAGGCATCACCTCCGGTGTTCTGTTCCAGACCCGACCCATCCCACACCAGGCCCTCATGATCCCATCCTGCAGCCCACAGGATCGCCCCCCACCCCCCAGGACCAAGATGTCCTGCTCTGGACCCCTCTGGACCCCCACCATCCTGCCCTGGACCCCCAGGGCCACCCCCAAAAGCCTCCTGTGCTGTTCTGCACACCCTGGAATTGTGGCGTCTTGCTCAGGACAGCCCCTAGACCTGGCGTCCTTCCCCAGCGTGGCCCGGGCCCTGGCCCGCTCCCAGCCCCACGCGTGCCGTGTCCCCAGTGACCACGCAGACCCCGTTCCTCTCGCAGTGCTTTATTGCCAGGCCCGTGCCCCCTGCGCGGGGCTCTCAGGCCGCAGTGACGCGGAAGGGGCTCCCCGGCACGTCGCGGTCGCCCCCAGCGCAGCAGCAGCACGTACTCGCCGCGCTCACCGCACGCTGTAGGTCACCGTGTACACGCGGTTCCCCCTCGTGCTTCACGTGCACCTCCTCGCCACGGCGCCTTGGGGGCCGTGCACCCCCACCAGCAGCATGTTTGTGCCTGGGGGGACACGGGCAGGGGTCAACCCTGAGCTTGAGACCCCAGGGTCGCCCTGAACTTCCCCCCTGCTTCCCAGGCCCCTCCGCCAGACTCCCCCACTCACCCACCCCATGCCCCTCCCAGGCCCACCTTTAACCCCCCCCGTCCTTTCTGAAGACTCCCCAGAATTCCCTGAACACCCCCACAGCCCCACCACCTCTCCTCGAAGCCCCTCACAGGGACTCCCAGGGAGCCCCTGGAGTGCCTGCTGAGCCCCCCATCTGCCCTTCCAGCCCCCATGCCCCCTCCCAGCCCCGCAGTGCCCTCACCGGCCTTGCTGCAGTCCACGGTGAAGTGGTTCTTGTGGCCGAGGCGGGCGGCTGCCAGCCCTGGCCCCCGGGCCACCACCTGCCCAGCGTCTGACGGGGCCTTGGTGGACCCCCCCAAAGGCGGGGGGGCCCCCGCGAGCCCGCCCTCACCACCGGCTCCACCAGCACTGTCGAGGTCTCGTGCAGACTGTGCCCGCCCGACAGCCGTGGGCCTGGGGAAGTACCAGGGGACACAGTCAGCCCCCACCGTGGGGACTCCCCCATCACACCATGCTGGGAGGGGACATCCTTCGGGGACAACCCCTCTCCCCCTGGGACCCCCATCCTGTCATCCTGGGGCTCCTACACCACGTCAGCCCCAGGACCCCCCCGCTCATGTCACCCTGGAACTCCTGCAACTCTCCATCATGGCCATCATTGACCCTTATCACCCCACACAGGGGACTCCCGCGCTCTCCTCCCCCAGTCTCCCTTTTCCATGCCCCCATCCCTGTGTCTGCCCCCAGCCCATCTGTACCAGTGACCTTGGCCTTGAAGGGGCTGCCCATGATGTGGCCCCGGTGTCCCCATGTCCCCCTCTGTTCCCATGTCCCCACTACTTGCATGTTCCTCTCTGTCCCCACGTCCCTCCCAATACCCATGTCCCCTCCCAGCCCCATGTCCCCCCCTGTTCATACCAGTGACCTTGGCCTTGAAAGGGCTCCCCACGATGTGGTGGGGGCCCCCATACTTGATGGAGATGAGGTAGTTGCCAGGGGCCATTGGGGTGTAGGTGACGCGGTGGCCCTCGGGGACCTCAGTACAGTCCAGCTCCACTTTGGAGGGGCCATCAATGGTGACAGCCAGTGCTCCTGCCCCTGCATTGGCCGTCTGCACCAGGAACTCTGAGGGCACCCCTGGGAGATGGACACGGGGATCATGGGGGGGCACACCAGGACACCATTGTGGTCACCACCCATGGCCACATCTCCATCGTGGCTCTGTCCCCATCACCGTTTCACAGCCGTGTCTGTCCCCAGCCCCCTCCCACAGCCCCGTCCCTGTCCACAGCAGTGTCACCTGTGCGGCCGCCCTCGAGGCCGGGCCCGAAGGCAGTGACGAGCCCAGGGTCCCCGGCCTGGCTCTGCTCGCCCACGCGGATGTTGAAGGGGCTCCCGGGCACGTGGCGCCCATTGAAGCGCAGGTCGATGGAGTGCACTCCGTTCTCTCCGTGGCAGGAACCCGAGGGCGTACCGATCTGGGGGGACACAGATATGTCACCGTGTCCCTGTGTCCCGTGTCCCCCACACCCCCGTGTCCCTGTGTCCCCATGACCCTACACCCCTGCTCTTGCACAGCAGGAACCCCAGTGCATCTCAGGGGGACACAGACATGTCCCCAGACCCCTGTGTCCCGTGTCCCCACATCCCTGTATCTCCACACCCCACACAAGAACCCCAGTGTGTACTAGTCTGGGGGATGCCATCATGTCACCATGTCCTGTGTCCCCGTGTCCCTGAGTCACTCTGTTCCCATACCCCATGTCCCCATGCTCTCAAGCCCCATGTCCCCACATCACAGGTCCCCATGTCCTGCACCCTGTGCCCACAACCCCACATCTGCAGACTGCTCTCAAGCCCCATGTCTCTGCGGTGTCCCCGCGGCGTCCCCAGGGTGTCCCCTCACCGCTGTCCAGCTCGGACACGTAGCACTCCTCCACCACCCCTGCAGGCGTGTGCACCTTGGCGTCAATGACGCCGCGCGCCCCGTTCAGCTGCACCGCGAAGGACGCTGGCTGGTTCACTGCCACTGTCTCCTGTGGGGACAGCACAGTGCCATCAGGGACGGGGGGGACAGGGGGGACATTGTGAATGATGCCGGCTGGGTCACCCCAGGGAATGAGGGGGCACGGCGGGGGGCAGTGGGGCAGGGGGGAACACCACGGGGCCCAAGGGTGACACAGGAGTGAAATGTGACACAAGGGATGTGAGACTGGCACCAGAGAGGGTCCCAAGGCTGGCAGAGGGGGACATAAAAGTGGTCCAGGGGTGACATGAGGGAGAGAGAGGTGGCCACAAGAAATTCGTGAGGGAGGGAGAGGTGGCCCCAGAGGGTCCAAGGGTGCCACAGGAGACCCAACGGCGGCACACAGTGGGCATCCCAAGGGTGCAGTAGGGGCTCAGAGCAGCCCAAGAGTCACCTGGGGACCCAGAGGGCATCCTGTGGCACGTGAGCCCAGGGTGCCCCCAGGGTTTCACAGGGGCTGTCCCCAGTACCTGCAGGCTGGTGACAGTGAGGCGTCGGGCATCATCGGAGTGGGAGGCGACAGGGACAATGAAGGGGCTGTCAGGGATGTGCTCCTCGTTGAACTTGATGGACACCTCGTAGTCACCTGGGGGACAGGGGGACAGTCAGGCAGGGAGCCCCTACACAGGGACACCTTCCCTTGGGAACACTGTTATGTGGGGACACCCATGCACAGAGACACCACCATGAGAGACACCCTCCCATGGGGACACCTGTGCAGAGAGACACCTTTATTTGGGGACAGCCTCCTGGGGGGACACCCTTAATTGGCGATACATTTGCACGTGGGTTCCTCCTCATATGAGGGTCCTGTGGCCCCAGCCCCCAGGCTGAGCACCCTGGGGGATGTTAGGGGTCGTTAGGGTGGTTGGGGCTGTTGGGGTGCAGCCCCTCCTTACCTGGCTCCTGCACCAGGTAGGAGACACCACAGGAGCCATCCTTGCGGTCCTCAAAGGAGATCCTCGGCCTTGCTGGGCCCCTCGACAGCAATGGAGAGTCCCCCCGCACCCGCCTCACCGCGTCCAGATGCTGAACTCAGCTGGGGAGGTCACCGGGGTCACCCTGGCCCTCGGTGGCACTCCAGGATGGTGACACCAGCACAGGACCCGCACCCACCTCCCCACGGCACCCAGACCCCCCCAAAGAACCCACATCCCACCCATGGAAACACGGAGCACCTACGACACTCTCCCCCATTGCCCCCACACCCAGCTGTACCCAAATCCTCTATCACAGCACCCAGAGCCCCAAATTTCACCAACACGCCACACACACATAGCACCTACCCCCCATAGCCACCCAGACCCCCAACAGCACCCAGACCCCACACACATCCCCTAAAGGCACCCCTCCTTCATTGCCCCCACATCCCCATCACACCCCACACACCCATTGCCTGCAGAGCCCCCAGGGCCCCCTGATCCCCCATAGCTGGCAGCCCCCCGTACCTGGCGTGCCGGCCACAGCGCGCTGCAGCCCGGTGCCCCCCGCGCGCACCTTGTGGGCGCCGCCCTCCTCGCCCAGGGGCCCCACGGTGAACTGGAAGGGGCTCCCGGGCACGTGCTGCCCCCCCGGAACTTGACGCTGACGGTGTGGGCGCCCGTCTCCTGGGGCACGAAGCGCACGCTGTACACCCCCCGCACCCCCCGGCACCACCTCGGCCTCGCGCCGCTGCCCCCGACGGGCCTCAGCACCTGCGCCGACAGCTCCTGTGCCGACGCCTCGCCTGCGGGCACACACCGTGTCACCGTGGGCACCCCCACACAGCGGCACCCAACACCCTACCCCATATGGAATCCCCGCTCCTGCGCCGACGCCTCGCCTGCGGGCACACACCACGTCACCCTGCAGGCACCTGGGCACCCCAACATCACCCCATTGCTGTCACACCACCACTGCGCCACTATGGCACCCCAGCACCCCCATGGCACACTGTCATCCTGTCACCAGAGCACCTTGTCACCACATCACTCCATCATCCTGTAACCCGGGTACCCCTGCACCCCAGCCCCTCTGCACCCCATATGGCACCCCAGCACCTATTACTGGGGCACCCTGTCATCCTGTCACCATCCTGCAATGATGGTGACAGGATGGTGACAGCCCACCCTGTCACCCCATCAAGCAATCACCCTGGCATCACAGCACACCTGCATCCTGTCACCAGGGCACTGTGTCATCCTGTCACCCCAACATCCTGTCACTGGTACCAGGGCACTGGGGCACCCCCATTGCCCCACCACCTTCTCACCATCATCCCAAGGGCTCCCTGGCACACTAACACCCCTGCTACCCCACCACCAGGGCACCCTTGTCACTGCCATCCCACCACCCTGCCGCCAGTGTGCCCTGACATCACAACACCCACCAGAGCCCACGTACACCCCCCACTGGGTGCGCCCCCACCCTGCAAGTGCACCCCCTCATGCACAAGGACATGCACAGGACATGCACTTGCCAGCACGCACACACACACATTCACACACACACATGTGCACACACATGCACACGCCCTTGAGAAACTGCACACCTGTGCCGAGGGGACCCACAGCCCTCTGGGCTGAGCACACACACCCTCGGGCCTCACGTGCACGCAGCCCTTGTGCAAGCACAGCTCTGTGCAAACACACACACTGATGCTCCAACGCACCCAGCCCTTGTGCAAACACATTTCCCTGCACTCACACTCCCCTCATGCCCACCCCGCCCCCCGTGCAAGCGCAGTGCCCTGCACACCCAGCCCAGGTGTGCCCTTGCCCCCTCGTGCACCGCGCAGCCCCTGTGCAATGCCCCTTTGCTGCACCCCCCCGAAGGAGCCCGGGGCAGGACGCACCCTCATGTGGGCGCGCGTGGGGGCTGCGAAGGCGCCGATGCCCTCGCGGGTACCGAAGGCCCCAAAGGCCCCGAAGGGCTCCGGGGGCGCGCGGGGGGAAGGCGCCGCCCACGCGGGTCGATTCCTCCACGTGCACCTCGCGCGTGGTCCTCGCCGCCGCGCGTCTTGCTGATCTCAGTGCGCTCCGTGCGTGTGTACGTGTGGCTGCTTGCGCGTGAACGTGCGCGTCAGCCGCTCCTGCGCCGACACCATCTGGAACCAGTTCCCTGGGGAACGCCCCGCGGGACACAGAGGGACAGTGCGGACACGTGGGGACACGTGGGGACCCACAGGGTGTGAGCACGGAGCGGGAACGGAAGGGTGCACAGAGGGGTGACGGGGGACATAGGAGGACATGGATAGACATGGGGATGAATGGACAGAGGGATGGAATGTAGTGATGGGAGGAGACGTGAGAGTGGAGTCACGGAGGGATGGAGACAAGGATGGACACAGGGATGATGGAATCATGATGGGGGGAGACATGGGTGGTCACAGGGTTGGAAGTAGAGAATGGTGTGGGGGGGGTGGAGCCAAGGGTGGATGCAGCCAGGGATAGACACGTGGATAGGTGTGAATGGATGCACAGACATGCGGATGGAGGTTATCAGTGCAGGGTGGCACGCACAGTGGCATGCAAGGACGCAGGCACAGGCACACAGAGGGACACAGACATGGACACAGACGCACGGAGGGGAGAGAAAGAGGAAGCAAGGAGAAATCAGAGCTGGAGTGGCTGAGATGTGTCTCCATCCCCATGGCCCACAGAGCAGGAGGAGGAAGAAGATTATGATGGAGAAGGGGGAAGAAGAGGAGGAAGAGAGAAGGATGATGGAGCATGAAGAGAAGGATAATGGGGGATGAAAGATGAGGAGAAGGAAGAGGAAGAGGAGGAAAAGAGGAGGAGAAGGAGGAGAAGGAAGGAGGGTGGGAGGAAGAGGGGGTAGGAAGAGAAGAAGGAGGAGCAGAAGGAGGAAGAAGGCCAACCCTACCTGGGATCTTAAGGTTGAGGTCGCAGGTGCTGCCAACAGTGGCGATGGAGGGCGCCTGCCGCCGGCGCGTGATGCTCTCCTTCATCCGCCCCTCACCTGTCACCTTCACCGTGAAGGGGCTCCCTGTGGGACACAGTTACCTCAGTCACCCCCTGGGGGTCCTAGCACCCCTCCCCACCACAACCCTCTGTCCCCCATGTTTCCCCCAGCCCCACCTGGGACATGTTTGTCAGCAAACTTGATGTTGATGATGTAGTTGCCAGGCTCAGTGGGGCAGTAGGTGACTTTGCAGGTACCATCCTCCATGTCCTCACAGTTAATGTCCACCTTGCTGGGGCCCTCAATGGACAGGCCCAGCCCGCCGTAACCTGGGTGGACATAGGGACATGATCAGAGGTGTCCTATGGAGGCTGTCCCTGTCCTTGTCATGGTCACACCAAGGCCACAAGCCCAAACTGTCCATGGTTACCACCCAATCCCAGGCATCACCCCTGTCCTGGCCACAGCCATGCCATGGTCACCACAGCACCACCCTCTTGGCTGCACCATGGACACGGCCACCACTCTATCCTGGCCATGGTCATACCATGCCCATAATCATGGCCACCAGCCCATCCTGTGTTGGCCACAGCCATGGCATGGCCTTAGCCACCTTTCACCTGGGCATTGGCCATGCCACCATCATGGTCACCATCCCATTTAGATGAAGGTCACAGCCTAGCCACCACCTGATCCTGTGCTGGCCACAGCTGTAGCATGGCCATGGTCCTCAAATCATCCTGGCTATGGCCACATCACCACCACAGCCACCATCCAACCCCAGCCACAGGGACCACCCTGCCTTGGCCATGACCACCATCCCTTCCTGGCCACATGTAGCTTTGGCCACCATCACACGTGGCCTTAGTACACCACTGCAATAACCACGGCCACCACCTCATCCTTGGGTGGCCACAACCTACTCATGGTCATGGCCATCATCCCATCCTGCCCTTGGCCATGGCTACCTCCTCCCCCATGGCCATCCCCCACCATGTCCTCACCAGCGCTGCGTGTGTCCACAATGAACTCAGCCACCTCAAAGGTGTGGCCCTCCAGAAGCCCCTGGCCCCACACCTTGACCCGGCCAGCATCACCAATCTCTGACTGTCCCACCAGGATCTTGAAGGGGCTGTTGGTGACGTGCTGCCCACTCTTCCGCACGCTCACCACGTGCTCGCCCACCTCCTTGGGTGTGAATGAGATGCCTGGGGAGGACACAGCAGTCACACACCACCACCAGACTTGGCCACCTCATATGTACCATCCCCATCCCCTAGCCACCTCCATCAGCCCCTGGTCACCATCCAAGTCCCCTGACTATGGCCACTAACCCCCTGCTGACCCAATGGCACAAGACCACCCACCCCTGTGACCCCATAGCCCCACTGTTGCCTGTCCTGACAAGTTCCCAGGTCCCACATCCTCCTCTCATGTGCCCATGTGCCAGTTCTCCTGTGCCCACATCTGCATGTCCCTGTGTCCCCTGGTGTCCCCGTGTCCCTGCACACCGATGTGGCGGTTGGGCAGCCGCTTGAGCAGGCATGGCTCCTCGTTGCCCGAGGGTGCGCGGATGGTGGCAGCCAACAGGCTCAGGTCTGTCTCTGCGATCTTCAGGGACACATCAGTTGAGGTGCCCACATTGAGCTGGGACGTGCGCATGGAGTCATCCCCTGCAGAGATGCCATCAGCAGGGACATCAGCCCAAGGTGGACAACAAGATGAATATGATCCCAGGGGTGGTGGAATGATGTTCCCAAAGCCCCACAAGGTCCCAATGGACATATGGAGAGGGTCCTCAGAATCAGGGGTCACCCAAAGATGCGTGAATAGCACCCTCAAGGCCATGGGCAGAGTCTCAAGGTCTACATGGCCTTGTGCTGGTGTCCTCAAAGCTCTATGACACCCCCATGGCCATGGGTTGGGGACTCCAAGATTTCACAGCGTCCCCAAGGCCATGGGAGGGGGGATCCTGGTGGCCAGGGATGAACAAGAGACACCACAGCTGTCTCAATGGCCATGGGGCAAGTGTGCCCAGTACCCCACAGGTGCCCCCATGACCATGTCATGGTCTTCGTGACCCACAGGTGCCCCCATGGTCATACAAGTGCCCCCACAGCCTCGCAGGTGCCCTCATGGCCATGACTCCATAGATGTCTCCATGGCCAACCAGGTGCCCCAATGGCCACGTGGAGCCCCCAAGAACCCCCAGAACTCCCCCAGACCCCAGTGTGCACTGTGCCCCCCAGCCTGTCTCACCAGTGATCTTGGCAGTGAAGGGGCTGCCCGGGATGTGTTTGTCATCAAAGCGCACGATGATGCTGTAGTCGCCAGGGGCTGTGGGCAGGTAGGACACGGTGCATGTCCCATCCTTGTTGTCTTGGCAGGTAATCTCTGCCTTGGAGGGACCTTCGACCGCTAGTGACAGCCCACCTGGAGGCACAGACGTTGTCAGAAGGCACTGGACAAGGGGTGTCAGGGGGCAACAGGGGTCTCCAGTCCCTTCTGATGGCACTGGGGGGTCCCCATGACCTCCCCAGCCCCCCTTGGCCATCACTCACCCTCGCCAGCATCCTTGGTGACAATGGTGAATGTGCATGGTTTGTTGACCATCCCATGGCTCAGCCCAGGCCCATAGGCACTGACGTGGCGTGGGTTGATGGCATCCACATAGAACTGGAGGGGACTCCCTGGGGACACAAGGGACAATGGTTGGAGACCCATGGGGACACCCCAACACAAGGGTGACCAACCACGGACCCCAGAGAGACATTCCACAGGGACATTCCACACCATGGTGCATGCTTGCCCCACAGGAGCCCAGCCAGGGCATAGTTGCATCAACCTTCCTCAGCCACCTCCCAGTGGCTCCCAGTGGCTCCAGTGCCCCCCATGGCTCACCGGGGATGTGGTTGCCATCGTAGCGAATGTCCATCTCGTGCAGCCCCTTCTCAGAGGGGGCATAGTGCACTGTCACCGTCCCATCCTTGTTGTCAGTGATGCTGGGCCGCGCTGTCTTCCCCGAGGGCATCCGCACCTCACCTGGGGGCATTTTGTCAGTAGGGGCACCAAGAGGGGGCCGGTGCCTGAAGGGGTGGTCCCCATCCCCACAACCCAGTGCTGTACCTGTGATCTCACCCTTCTGCACCGTGAAGGGGATGACGAGGTTGAAGGGCCGGAGATTCTCAGTGGTGGCTGGGGGCTCCTCCGTGGCCTGATCGTGGGGCAGAGAGGGAGGGTAAGAACCTCATGGTGGGCTCCCAGCCCCAGGGTGGTCATAGAGGGGACATGAGAATGCCCAAGGTGGGCTCCCAGCCCTGTGATGATCCTCATGACCTCCAAACCCCATGGTGTCCACCATGACCCTAACTCCCAACACCACAACCATGGCCCCACTGTGCCCACCATGGTCATCCAGCGCCACAGTGCCCATCATGATCTCCCAACTCTCAGCTCCATGATGGTCACCCTTGTCCCAACACTGCCCCTCTATGGTCCCCCAATTCCATAACTCCCATCATGGTCACCCAACCCTGCAGTGCCCGTTGTGCTCTTGCAGCTCCACACTGACTGACTCAACTCTCTGTCCCTTGGTGCCGACCATGGCCCCAGTCCTCTGTCTGTTGATGCCTACCACAATGGTTTCACCCTGGTGTTCAAAATCTGTCCCATGCTGTCCATTGTGCCCTCGACTCTTTGCCCCTTGGATCCACCACTGTTTCCCACCCCCACGGCCCCACCTGTCTGCCCCACAGCAGCCACCATGATCATCCGACCCCACGGTGCCCATCAGAGTCCCAGCTCTCTGCCCCATGGCACCCCATGATCTCCCAGTTCCATGCTGCCCACACCATGGTCTCCCAAAGTCTGACCCATGGTGCTCACCACAACCCCCCCAGACTCACGGTGCCCCCCGCAGTGCCCCACTCACCATGACATGGAAGGGGCTGTTAGGGACATGCTCCCCGCCAAAGCGGATGGTGATGACGTATTTGCCGGGCTCAGGAGCGGTGTAGAAGATGTCAAAAGTGCCATCGTGGTTTTCCACCACATCCACATCCAGCTCAGCACCATCAGGCGTTGACACCTTGCAGGTGACCTTGCCCTGTCCCGCTGCCTTTGCATCCACCGTGATCACCGTCTCCTCCCCGATCTGGATTGTGGGGCCCAGGCAGGCACCTGCAGGGGAGGGTGGGGTCAGGGCCATGGGGGGGGCTCCAAACCTGTCCCCCAACTGCCTCCTCCCAGCCCCCCAACTGCCCCCTGGCACCACTTACCCAGTCCATGGCCCCCAATGGATACTGCAAGAAAGACCAGGGAGAGCGGTGAGAAGGGGTTGGGGGGCTGGTTGGGGGGCCGGGGGTGCCGAGGGGGCCGGGGGGCTCCGGGGGGGCCGGCACATCCTGTCCTGGGGGCACCCGTTCATCCCCACTGCGCCGCGGGGCAGGTCTGGGAGTGGTGGCAGGGGTGCTGGGGGGCAGCAGTGGGGCAGGGGGTGTGCTGGGGGGCAGCAGTGGGGCAGGGCGTGTGCTGGGGGGGCAGCAGTGGGGCAGGGCGTGTGCTGGGGGGCAGCCACGGGGTGGTAGGGGGTAAGGCAGGGGTGTCTGGGGTGGGTGCTGTGGGACAGCAGGGGGACACTGTGGGTCAGCATATGGATGCTGTGGGGCAGGAGGGGATGCTGTGGGGCAGGAGGGGATGCTGTGGGGCAGGAGGGACGCTGTGGGGCAGGAGGGGTGCAGTGGGGCAGCAAGGGGACATCGTGGGGCAGTGAGGGGATGCTGTGGGTCAGCGAGGGGATGCCAGAGGCCAGCAAGGGGATGACATAGGTCAGCATAAAGACACTGGGGGGCAGCCCCACCTGTGACGAGGCACTTGCTGGCATCGCCAGAAGGCACGGCCAGGACCCGGAAGGGCGATGCAGGGATCTCGTCGCCCCCGTACTTGACAGTGCTGGTGTAGCGCCCCGGCACGTCGGGCACGTAGGACACTGTGTAGGTGCCGTCCCCGTTGTCCCGGATTGAGGCCTTCTTGGGCTGTCCCTCGGGGTCCTGCAGGCAACCCCCATCAGTGCCCTGTGCTGGGGGCACCCTCTGGGGCTCAGCAGCCCGGGATGTGGGGAAAGGGCACCATGTGGGGCTCAGCAGCCATGACTCCCCCCTGCACTGACCAGGATCTGGACTGTGAGCAGCCCATCCTCAGCGTGCCCCCCCACAACCCTCACACTACCCCATGTGTCCCCCTCACACACTGACCAGAATCTGCACCGTGAGCAGTCCCTCGCCGCGTCGCGGGCGTCAATGGTGAACTCCACAGGGAGGCTGGCAGGGATCCCTCCCGCGCTCAGCCCGGGGCCGCTCGCCCGCACCTTGCTGGCATCATGGGTGGGCAGCGCCGTCACCTTGAAGGGGCTGGGGGAGGCAGGGAGTCAGGAGGGTGCCGGGATCTCCAGGCTGTGTGGGGATCCTGTCCCCCTGTGCGCACCCGAGGTGGGGTCTCACCTGCGTGGCACCTCCTGCCCCCCGTACTTGACAGACACGGTGTAGGGCCCGTCGGTGGCTGGGGTGTAGGTGACCTTGTGGGTGCCATCACCATTGTCTCGGATCTCCACTGGCTCCGGCAGCCCTGTGGGGCAGTGGGACATGTGGGGTGGGGACATGTGGGACAGGAGGACATTGGGGGTATAGAGCACCATGTAGGGCACAACCTCCCTGGGTGGATCTGAGTATCCATGAGGAGGGCACCCCATGGAGTTGGACATCCTATGAAGAAGGATATCCATGGGGTGGATGTCCTATGGGGTAGGACACTCTATGGAGCAGGACATCCACAGGTAGGACACCCTATATACCAGGGGACACCGTGAGGCAGAACACCCTTTGGAACAGGGCATCCATGGTGCCAGACAACCCAGGAGTCAGGGCACCCCAGGGGCAGGACTCTCCATAGACCATGGGATCCAAGGGCCAGGACATCCTACGGAGTAGGACAAGAGGCAGGACACCCCAGGGGGCAGGACACCCCACGAGACACAGGCCCCCCTGCCCCCCATGTCCCCACGTACCAGTGGGCCCCAGCAGCGTCACCTCGAGGGCCGCACGTCCCGCGGCACTGACGTCCACAGTGAAGCTCTGGGGCAGCCGTGCACGGACACTGGGGCCCAGCCCCGGCCCCGAGCACGTCACCTTGGAGGCGTCCACAGCATCCCGCACCCGCACCCGGAACGGGCTCCCTGCGCGGAGAGAGGGCCAGGGCATGAGGAGGCAGCATGGCGCAGCTGGGGAGGGAGGCGGTGTGGCCACTGCCAATGGGAGTGTGGGGGCAGTGTGGGAATGGGGGCAGCATGAGGACAAGGTCAATATGGCCATGAGGTCAACAGGGGCACAGGGACAGCGTGGCCATACAGTTGGGCACTTTGTGGGGCCAGTTTGTCATACGGTCAATGTGGCCATGGGGTCAATGTGAGCCATGAGGACAACATGACCATCAGTCAGTGTGGCCACGGGGGCACCAAAGCCATGGCCATGGGGACAGCACAGGCAGGGGACAACTTGGCTGCGGGGCCACCGTGGGCGGGTGACCACAGTGAAGCCCTGTGACCAAGAGATGACAGTCAGGACATCTCCCCCCACCCCTGTCCCTGTGTGTGTCCGCACCGGGGATGGGGTGGCCGCCGAAGGTGATGTTGACGTCGTAGTCACCAGGCGTGAAGGGCACATACTCCACGGCGCAGCTCCCGTCCTTGTTGTCCTTGCAGGACATCTTCGCCTCTGAGGGACCCTCGATGGCCAGGCCCAGCCCCCCAGTGCCCGCGCCCCTGGGGACATGCCACCACTCAGAGAGGCGACACAGGCAGGGTGGGGCCAGGGGGAACAACTGCCATGGTGGGGAGATGGAGGTGCCACCTCCATGGCAGAGGTGGCACCTCCATGGCAAGGGGACAGAGATGATATCCTGGTGACATGGGATGGAGATGGCTCTTTCAGAGCAGGGGGTGGAGATGCCTGTTTGGTGACATGGGATGGAGGTGGCACATCCAAGGAAAAGGACAGGTGGTAGAGGATGCAAGGACCTCCGTGGCAGAACAGGAAGATGCCAGAGTGGTAGCACAGGATGGAGGTGGCAGGCTGGTGATGTGGGATAGAGGTGGGACATGCACATGAAGGGCACGGGTGCAAGAGGATAGTGGCGGCACTTCCACGACAGGCAATGGGGATGGTGGCTTGGGATGGAGGTGACATCTCTGGGGGAGGAGTCCATGGGTGTGGGAAGGGAGGAACTCAGGGCTGGTGCCCACCTGGTCTCCACAGTGAAGCAGGGAGCCATGCCCCCCCCCGAACCCCCCAGCATGGACAGCATGAGGGCTCCGTGGGTGCGGAACACGGCTCGGGCAGGGCCTTTGTAGGGCAGGGGTTGGGGCCCGTGGGGAGCGGGGCTGGGTTGAGGCTGGGGGTCAGTGCCCACCTGGTCTCCACAGTGAAGTGGTTGGCCGTGCCCACCAGGCCGCCCTCCAGGCCAGGGCCGTGGGCCCGAACGCGTGTGGGGTCGCAGCCCTCGGCCACCCCCACACGGAACGGGCTCTTGGGGACCGCCACGTCATCGTACGTCACCTCCACCAGGTGCAGCCCTGAGACAGGGACACGTCACACACTGCCCATGGAGGGGGCACAAGGGCTCTCTGTGGTGGGGATTCTCAGGGGAGTTTGGGGGTCCCTCGGTGGGGTTTGAAAGGCCTTGGGGGTTTTGGGGATCCCTGGATGAGGTTTTTGGGGGAGGCTGGGAGTCCCCGGTTGGGATTTGGGGGTGTCTCAGGGGTCTTGGGGGTTCCTGGTTCTGGGGACCCAGCAGGAATTGAAGGGAGTCCCCACAAGGACATGGCATGGGAAGGTGCCTCTCTGAAGGTCCCTCATGAGGGATGGAGAATGCCTGGCCAGGACTCGGGCTCCTGGGGGGAAGTTGGAGTCTGGTGTGGGAGCAGAGTCCTGGGGGGAGCTCAGGTCCCTGGAGGTTCCCTTGGGGGTCCCCTGGGCATGTCTGTGTTCTCCAAGAGGGTCTGGGGGTCTCTGGGGGTGTTGGGGCTCTCGGGGGGGTTGTGGGGGTGCCTCACCCTCCTCGAAGGGTGTGTACTCCACGCGGTAGGTGCCATCGCCGAGGTCAGTGACGAAGGTGTCGATGGGGGTCCCCGAGGGGTTCAGCACCCGCGCCCGGACGTGCGGTCCCCCGGTGGGGGCCAGGGCCCGTGCATCCACCGTGAACTCAGTGCCCACCTCCCGCAGCACCCCTGAGGGGTACAGGGTGGTCAAGGGGGCCCAGAGCTCACCTGAGGGTCCCTTACAGCAGCCTCTGAGAGCCCATGGCCCCCTTGGCACACACAGGGGGCTTCAGGTCAGAACTGGCACACCCTTGAGGTCTCACCCCACACCCCCTGCACCCCAGAACTTCCCCCCAGGAATGAGAGGAAAACCACAGGGACCCTGAGTAGTGGTGGTGGCAAGGGGGACAGGAGAGCCCTCGTTAGAGGGGATGCCCATGGGGAGAAGATGTTGGCGACCACAGGAGTGTCCATAGTCATGGGGTTGTCCATGCGAGGGGGAGGTGCCCATGGAGGGACGTCTAGAGGGTGCCCAGAAACCCCTACATGGCAAGAGCTGTCCGTGAGGTGCCCATGGGGCTGGAATGCCTGTGAGCGGGGATGTCCACAGAGAGGGGACACCCATGGGAACGGGGTGCCCACGGGGATGGGGTGCCCACGGGGATGGGGTGCCCACGGGGATGCTCACAGAGGGGAGATGCCTGTGGTGGTGTCCACAGGGGTACCCAGGAGGAGGAGACATCCACAGGGACAGGAGGAGACCCCCAGCCAAGGGGAGGAGGCGCCATGGCGAGCGGCCCCTCGCTCACCTCGCGGCTCCACGCCTTTGCCGTAGACCTTGACGCTGCTGGTGTCCACGGCCGGGGTCCACGGTGACGCGCACGGGGCAGTTGGGCACCGGGAGGCCGCCGTAGTTGATGGTGATGGTGTAGGCGCCGGCGCAGGCCGGGGTGTAGGTGATGGCGTAGGTGCCGTCGCGGTTGTTCTGCACCAGCACCTCGGCCTTGACGCCGGCCTCGGAGCGGATCTCGATGGTGAGCTCGGCCTCGCCGGCCTGGGAGCAGTCCACGGAGAAGACGGCAGCCTCGCCGGCACGGCCGCGCTCCAGCCCCGGCCCTGAGGCCGTCACCTTGGCCGGGTCGAAGGGCGCCGTGACCGCGGCCGTGAAGGGGCTGCCCGGGATGTGGCGCCCGGCAAAGAGGATGTTGATGTGGTACTCCCCGGGCGCCGTGGGCAGGTAGGACACGGCGCAGGAGCCGTCCCCGTTGTCCTGGCACTCGATCTTGGCCTCGCAGGGCCCCTCCACCGTCAGCCCCAGCCCCCCACTGCCCGCGCCCTGCGTGGCAATGGAGAACGGGGCTGGCACCCCAACACGGCCGCCCTTCAGCCCCGGCCCCGAGGCCACCACCTGCAGGCACAGGGACACATGGGGGTCAGGGGAGCACAGGGACACGTAGGGGGCAAGGGGGACGTGGGGACAGGTAGGGGTCAGTGGACTCCTGTGTGACTGCTCTGCAGCCCCAGCCTCGAGGCCACCGCCTGCAGGCACAGGGACACGTGGGGTCACGGGGGACATGCAGGGCTCATAGGGGTGTAGGCACATTTGGGGCTTGCCAGCAGCATGCAGGGGTCAGGAGGGCAGAGGGACACGCAGGGGCTGGGACACACACACATCCCTGTGGCACACGCGTGTGCCAGGCTCACCTTGGAGGGGTCAGGGGGCAGCAGAGCCTCCACAGGGAAGGGGCTGCCTGGCACTGGGTGCCCATCGTAGGTGACCTCGACACGGTGGGGCCCCTCCTCGGAGGGGGTGAAGGTGACGGGGTGGGGGCCCCCAGGGGGGGCAGGCCCCACGGTGCAGGGCACGGGGCGCCGCGAGGGGCCCGTCACCTTCACCTCCAGCTGCCCCTGGCCTCCTGCACCCTGGGCCTCCACCTGGAACTCCTGCGCCTGCCCCACCTCCGCCTCTGCAGGGGAGCGAGGGGTCAGAGGGGCACCCCACACCCTGGGGTGCCCCCACACCGATGGAGAGCCCCATACCCAGATGTGTCCCCCAGATGCGGGGCAGGGCGTGTGTGTCCGTCCCAGGGTGTGTCCCCCATATCCCCAGGGTACTGTTTCCCCCCAGGGTGTGCCCCCCCATGCCCTCACCCATATCTGTCCCCCATATCCTGGTTGCTCCATGCACAGGCAGTCCCCTGCAAACCTCTCCTACTCGGGTGCCCCCCAGCCCACCCTTGGGGCCCCCAGGCTGCACCCCATAACCAGGGTGCGTATCCCCCCCAGGTACCCCTGCATGCAGTGTCCGTGCCCTCATGCACCCTCACCCCGTGCTGAACCCCACACTCGAGAGTGCCCTCACACTCAGAGTGCCCCCCCAGGCTGATGCTGTCCCCCAGGTGTCCCCCCAAGGTCTCTTCCCCCAGGTGTCCCCCCCCGTGCTCAGGGGTCCCTTCCAGGGCCCGCCCCCCCCGACCCCACACTCAGGGCGCTCCCCTCCCTCGGGTCCCCCACCATTCCCCCCGTGCTGCACTCACTGCTGTTGAGCCCCTGCACCTTGACCTTGCCCAGCTGCAGGGGGGGAGCCACAGTGACGGGGAAGGGGCTCTTGGGGATGGGGTCTCCCCCATAGGTGACCACCACGGACAGGGGGCCCTGCAGGAACAACTGCACTTCAGGGTGCTGCCAGGGGACCCCCACACAGCGCCCAGCCACGGGGCAGAGGGCAGGCACCCATGGGACGGCGCTGGGCGATGCCAAGGGGGTGCCCGGGGGACCCACAGCCATAAGGCTGAGGGGGGCTGGGGGTCACCCATGGCTGCCGGGGAGGGTAAATTCCCAGGGATGGGGGAATCCGTGGACCTGGGGCTGCCCTGGGTTGACAGGTACACATGGGGACCGCAGCTGCCCCGACGGGGTGCCCACAGAGGTGGGGTGTCCGCAGCAACGGGGGGTGCTCATAGGGGTGGGTGCCCAGGAGCTGGGGGTGCCTGTGGGGAGGGGGTGCTCATGGGGTGCCCCTACACTCTGGGCTCTGTGGGTGGGCGTCCCTGGGGGAGCCCAGGGAATGGGATATCAATGGGGGAGCCCAGGGAATGGAATAATCAATGGGGGAGCCCAGGGAATGGGATATCAATGTATCAATGGGGGAGCCCAGGGAATGGGATATCAATGGGGGGCCCCCTCTCGGGTCCCCCACGGCCCGGGGAGCCCCTGTCTGTTGGGCATTCCCCCGGGGGTGCCCCTGAGGGTTGGGTGCCTCCGTGGGATGTCCCCCGGGGTCCCGGGGCCCCAGCACGCACCTGCTGCAGCGGGGTGTACTTGACAGTGTAGGAGTAGTCGTGATTGTCGATGACCTCGAAGTCAGCCACCGCCGGGCCCGGCCCCGACCCCACGAACCGCACGTCCAGGGGGGCCTTCCCCGCGCCCCGCGTCTGCACGCGGAAATGGGTGGGGGTCCCCACCTCCACCCCTGCGCCACAGCATCAGCTCAGGTCACTGCAGGACCCACGGCACCCACGGCACCCACAGCCCCTGCCCCACAGCACCCAGAAGCGGGTGGGGTCCCCCCCGCCACTCCTGCCCCCCAGTGTCAGCCACCACGGGGCCCAGGGCACTCACAGCCCTGCCCCACAGCACCCATCACCCCCACCCCACGTCCCCCACCCCCACCGGCCCCTCACCTGTCCGGCTGAGCCCAGGTCCCTCGGCTTTGACCTTGCTGGCATCGTGGGACGGGTCCACCTTGATGCGGAAGGGGCTGGAGGGGATCTCCTGGGGACCAAGACCAGGGCACAGTGACACGGGGGCTCCATGGCGTCAAAGCCCCGGCCCCACCTGGCCCCCAGGTGCGGGACAGAGCCCAGGGGATGTGGGGCAGTGCCAGAACCCTGACCTGGTTGGCAAAGAGCACCATGATGGTGTAGAGCCCCGCGCCCGGCGCCGTGTACTTGACCGTGAAGGTGTCGTTGTCGTTCTTGATGATGTCAAAGTCGATGTCAGCCTCCAGCGGCCCCACCACGCCCGGGGCGCACTTGATGCCAATGCTGACGTCACCTGGGGGGTGGCCGGGTCAGTGGGATCATCGACAATCACCAAGGAGTGGGGACTGGGCAGATGGGGCAGGGGGCTGCATCGGGGCTGGAGGTGATGGACAGGACCAGGACTGATGGACCAGCATCAGAGATAATGGACCAGGGATGCAGGTGCAGGAACAGGATGCAGGCCCGGGAGCGGGGACAATGGACCAGGATCAGGGATGCAGGATCAGGGATGCAGGACCAGGACCAGAACTGATGGGCCCAGAATGAAGGACCCTTGATGCAGGAATGATGGAGCGGGACTGGCAGTAATGGTGCAGGACCAGGGGTGCTGGCCCAGGGACACGAGCCTCATGCCCACAGAGGAGTTCCCAGGGTGCCCCCCACCGTTGCACCCACCCTGTCCAGCCTCACTGCAGTCCACGGTGAAGTAGGTGGGTTCGTTGGCCTTCAGCCCCGTCTTCTCCACGCCTGGCCCGTGCACCTTCACCCTGCCGGGGTGGCTGCCCTCACCCACGCTCACCTGTGGGCCCACAGTGTCTCATGGGGCAGGGGCACAGACCCCTCTTCTCCTGGCACCCCGTGGGACTGGGACCTCCAACCCCACCACTGGCACCCTGCCTCCACCCAACCCCTCCAGACTCCCATCCCCAGCACTTCATGGGACCCCCAGCCCTACCCCAGGACCCTATAGGTCTGGGACCCCCCATCCCCACATCCAGCACCACATGGGACCCCCATTTCCATCCACATCACTGCATGGGCCCCCCAGCCCCACCCTGACCCCCATCCCCACGGGACTCCCATGCCCCACGTCTGACACCTTAACACCCTCCACAACTAACACCCCCCTCCCTACACCTCAAGGGACCCCCACGGCCACCCCAGCACCCATGGGCCCCCACGACACCCACACGGAAGGGGCTGTTGGGGGTGTTGACGCCCCCCCAGGCGACGATGACTGTGTGCTTCATGGCCTTGGTGGGGACGTAGACACAGTGGAAGGTGCCGTCACCGTTGTCCTTCACCTTGATGTCAATGGGGAAGCCCTCGGCATCCTGTGAGAAGCAGGGGGGAGGTGAGGGAGCCCAACGGCACTCAGTGTGGCACCCAAGGGTGCCCAACAGCACTCAATATTGGCCAGTGGCACCCAAGGGTGCCCAACGGCACTCAGTATTGGCCAATGGCACCCAAGGGTGCCCAACGGCACCCAATAGTGCTCGAGATGCCCAACAACACTAAATGGAACCCAGCAGTGTTCAACAGTACTCAAAGGTGTTCAACAGCACCCAGTGTTCCCCAGCAGCCCCTAGAGCTCCCACCTGAGCATAGAGCTTGAGGGGCCCCTTGCCGGCACCGCGGGCGTCAATGGTGAACTCGGCCGGGCGATCCACGATGCAGCCAGTGGGCTCCAGCCCCGGCCCGAAGGCCTTCACCTGTGGAGAGAGGGGTCAGAAGGATGCAATGGGGCGCCAGCACCCCCAGCACCCACAGGTGGGGCGCAGTGGGGCACAGCAGGGCACTGTGGAGCACAAGGGCACAGCAGGATCCCCGGGGCGCCGTGGGTCGCAGCACCTTGTCGGGCCAGGAGTCGGGGGGAGCGGGGCGGATATCAGCCATGAAGGGGCTGTCCCGGATGTCCTCGTCGTCGCAGACCACGTGCACGGCGTAGAGCCCTGGCTCCGTGGGCCAGTAGCGCACGTCGCACGAGCCATCGCCCTTGTCATCGCACTCGATGCGCGCCTGGGACGGGCCCTCGATGGAGAACCCTGGGGGCACCGCAGCCACCGTCACCCTGCGCCTGTGCCACCGCCCCCGGAGCTCGTCCTGATCCCCCCCCCGTGCCGGTGCCACCGCCCCCAGAGCTCCTCATCCACTCTCTGTGCCACCGCCCCCAGAGCTCGTCCTCGTCCCCCCTCTGTGCCCATGCCCCCAGCAGGGTGACACCTCACATGTCCTCATGTCCCCCCAGTGGGGACCTCCAGACCATTGTCTCCTCTCTGTGACCCTGTGCCCCCAGTGTGGCACCACTGTGTCCCCCTGACCCCTCTGGGGCCACCCCCAGCCTGCCCCATGTCACCACCTCTGCATGCCTGTGTCACCACAGCAGTGGGGGACCCCTCTATGGTGCCCCTTCTCCAGCCTGGCCCCGTGTCCCCAGTGGGTTTTCAGGCACTCCATGCCCTAGTCCCCACCACACTGGCACCCCCCACAGTGCCACGCTGCCCCATGGTGCCCCCCATTCTGTCCACGTGTCCCCAGCAGGGTATCACCCACTGACATGTCCCCAACAGGGTGCCACTGCACCACATGGCTCCCACCCTGTTCCCACCACAGCCCTGTCCCCACCACGGTGCCCCGACCCTGTCCCCATGTCCCCGCGTCAGGGCTCACCCAGGGTCCCCACCACAGTGCCCCCACCTCCACAGCCCTCTGCTCACCCAGGGTCCCCACTTCAGTGCCAACGGCCTCGACCACGAAGTCTGCAGGGCGCCCCACGACGCCGCCCTCGAGCCCCGGCCCCCAGGCCCGCACCTTCTGTGCCCCCGGCTGGGGGGACACCTGCACCTCGAACGGGCTGCGGGGACAGGCAGGTGTGAGGGGGCTCTAACACACCTGTGCACCCCCACCCCCCACACCTGCACCTCGAACGGGCCGGGGTAATGGGAGGGAAGGGGGTTACACTACACCTGCACACACCTGCACCCCCCAGTCCCCCCCAATATCTCCCACCCCTGGGGGGACACCTGCACCTCAAATTGGCTCGGGAGGATGAGGGAGGGCTTGTACCCCCCCCACACACCCCCACATTCCCCAAAGGCCCACCCCAGGGGGACACCTGCATCTCAGATGGGCTGGGAGGGCGGCGGGGCAGTGAGGGGTGGGCCTGTACCTCCCCCCGCCCCCCGTTCCGCACAAGCCCCCCTCCCTTGCCCCTGCCCCGCGCTCGGCACTGACCTGCGGGGGATGGCGTAGCCGCCCCAGGTGATGGACACCTGGTAGGTGCCGGGCACCCGCGGCACGTACTCGCACTCGTAGACGCCGTCACCGACGTCCCGCACGGTCACCGGCTCCTCCGTGCCCCCTGTGGGAGCGGTCAGATGGGGACCCACCCCAGGGGCACCCCAGCCATGCACCTCCCATGGTGCCCCCGACCCCGGGATGGCCCCCAACCATCCAACCTCCATGGACAACCTCACGGGACCCCTGCCCACGCCCCCACCGCCCCGCGGCCCCCCCACGGTGTCCCCCACCCCTGGACCCCCATGGGTCCCCCATCTCCATCCATCCCTCCATGGGGGGTCCCACTCGTGCACTCCCCCCATGGCCCCCCCAGTGGGACCCTGCCCACATCCTCCCAGTGGCCAGGCCCCCGGTGCCCCCAGCCCGCCAGCCCTGCCCTGCTCCCGCAGTGTCACCCACAGGTCCCCGCAGTGGCACCCACAGGTCCCCCTGCCCGCGCCCCCAGCGCCCCCAGCCCGCCAGCCCTGCCCTGCTCCCGCAGTGTCACCCACAGGTCCCCCTGCCCGTGCCCCCGGTGCCCCCCAGCCCGCCAGCCCTGCCCTGCTCCCGCAGTGGCACGTACCTGGTCCCCGCAGTGTCACCCGCAGGTTCCCCGCTGCCCGCGCCCCGCGTCAGAACCTTGAAGTCGGCCACGTCCTGCACTCGGACGGCCCCGTGGCTGCAGCCCCCTGCCCGTGGCCCGGACCGCCGAGGGGGTGCAGGCTGCAAACTCCCATTTAGCACCACCAGGACCCAGGGGACCCTGGGGAGCCCCAGGGACAGGGGATGTCCCAGGGCTGGGAGGGGCCCCTGGGGATGCCCTGGGGATGCTCTGGGGACAGGGCAGTGCCATGGTGTCCTCAGGGGCACAAGGAACCAACCCCTGGGGACAGAGGTGCCAGAGGGACACTCTGGGCAGTGTGAGGGGACCATGGGTTCACCCCGTGGTCACTTACTGGTGTCATGGACCACCACGGTCACCACTGGGTGCCTTGGGGCCACCGTGGTCACAGGTGTCATTGTCATAGCTACAGTGACCACAAATGTTCTGGAGCCACGTGGGGACCCAGGAGGGAGCCTCACCTTCAGCCACGTTGACAGTGAAGGGGCTCCTGGGGACCTGGGCGCCGGCGTAGGTGACACAGATGGTGTGTGGCCCTTCGAGGGACGGGCCGATAGGTGCAGCGGAACACGTTGTCCCCCTTGTCCTCCAGCATCACCTCCACGGTGTCCCGTCGGCCCTGGGGGTCCGTGATCACCACCCCCACATCGCCCGAGCCAGCCCCTGTGGTCACCGGGACACGCGCTCAGTGCCATGGCCAGGCCACCGTGGGGACACGTCCCCAGAGTCACCCAGCCATGCCACAGCCCTGTCACCCTGACAACATGGCCCCACGGCCACCAGAGCACCCACGGCCACGGCACGAGGACACAGTCTTGGTGCCACTTGCCATGCCATGGCCCTGCCACCATTAGAGCACCCCACGGCCATGTCACCACAAAGGCGTGGCCCCAGAGCCACCAGGTCATGCTACATCAAGGCCACCTTGAGGACGCGTCCCCAGAGCCACCTGGCCATGCTGGAATAAGGAGGCGTCCCCAAGCCACCCTGAGATCCTGCCATGGTCATGCCGTGGCCCTGCCACTCCAAGGACACATGCCCAGAGCCACCAGGCCACCCCACGTCATCATGAGGACACGGACGGTGCCAGCGTGTCATGTCACAGCCACACCAGCACAAGGACACGTCCTCAGTCCCTGGGTCACACCATGGCACTGCCACCATGAAGGCACGTCCCCATTCTCCCAGCCACGCCATGGCAGCCCCACCCCAAGGACACGTGCCCAGAGCCCCGGAGCCCCACCTGCAGTGTAGATGTCGAAGTAGGTGGGTTTGTTGGCCACGTTGCCCACGGGCTCCAGGCCGGGGCCACGCGCCGTGACCTTGCTGGCATCGCCCAGGGCCATGCCCACGTTCACCCCAAAGGGGCTTCCCGTCGATGCTCTGCCCCGCAAACAGCACTGTCACCTGCAGGGGACACCAAGGGGGTCAGGGGACCACGGCCCCCACGGCCACACCACACCCCGGGGACACCCCCATGGATGACAGCCTGAAGGGGATCGCCCCCCAGCAGGGACCGCACCCAGGGACTCCCCATTGTCCCCTCCAGGGACCCTAAAGCATGGGACACCCAGGAACGCCAACAGGACACTCCAGGCGTCCCCCATTCCACCTGGGGGGGTGTGGAAGGAGCAGCCACCACTCTGAGACATGGGGGTGTCGCGGGGTGGGGGTGTCACAGGGACATCCCAGGGGGAGCGTTAGGGGGTGCTGCAGGGGGTGTTCAGGGAGGGCAGCACAGAAGGGTTGCCTTGGGGGGGTCACCAAGGGGCTCACCTTGTGCAGCCCCCCAACCTTGGGGACGTAGGTGACGCTGTACGTTCGCTTCTTGTCATTGTTGGGGACCACCTTGGCCTGCGGTGGAAGAGACCCCAAAATGGGGGGCGGGGGGGGTGACACAGAGCCACCATTACACCACCCCTGGGGCACTGAGGGGGGAAGGGGGGGTCTCCCAGAGAGGGAGACGGGGGGGAGCCCCCAGAGGGGGGCCAGGCCCCCTGTACCTCCTCAGTGTGTCCCTCGGGGTCCTCGACGTAGACCAGGACCTCGCCCACGCCCGCCTCGAGGGTCTCCACGGTGAACTGGGCAGGGCGCAGCACCACATTCCCCTGGGGCTCGATGCCTGCACGGCACGGGGAGTCAGGGGGGCCCCAGCCCCACAAAACCCCCAGGACTTTGGGCCCCCAGGATGTCCTTGGGGGCAGCAGGGGGTCCGGAGTGTCAGTGGTGGTTTCCTGAGCACGGGCAGGTGAGCCTGGCAGGACTCTGAGGGGCACTCTTGGGGAGCTCTGGGCAGGCAGGGAGACCCTGGGGCTCCCCTCAGGTGTCCCCGGGGCACAGTGACAACTCCAGGACTGGAGAGGAGTCCCTGGGCTTGGCAGGGGGGGTCCGTGGTTCACTCTTCACGCCGTGTTCGCCATAGCACCCCCCCTCTTGTGCTGGGCTGCCAAAGCCCCCCAAGGCCCCACCCAGTACCCTCCCCGTGTGCCCCCCTGTGCCAGTCCCCATGTGGCCCCTGAGCTCCCCGTGTGCCCCCTGTGCCAGGTCCCCCGGGTGTGCCCTTTTCGTGTCCCCATGTCCCACTCTGTGCCAGGCCCCCAGCCCCTGGTGCCCCCCCCCCACAAACCTCCCCCCTGTCCCCCGAGCCCCCCAGCTGCCCCCAGCCCGTACCGGGCCCTGTAGAGCGCGTGCACGGCCAGGGCTCTGGGGAGCCGGGGGCGCACGGGGGCCCCCGGCCGCAGCTTGGCCTTGGGGGAACTGGGACAGGTACGTCATCACCGAGGTGCTCGTCCACGTTGGGGTCCACGATCTCCTCGGGGCGATCACCTGCGGGAAGCCCAACACCCGTCAGACCCTCCTGGCGCCCCCACCCAGGGGGGAACCCTGCTGGGGGACCCCCCCCCCCCAGCCAGGAGAGGCCCCTGGCACCTGCCTGACCCTCTGAGACCCCAACAGCCACCAGACCCTCCCTGCCGTGCTGGAGACCCCCCCACAACCCCTGCCACACCACGGGTGCCATGGGGCGCCCAAATGCCCCAGGACCCCTGTGGATCCCCAAGGACACCCCCAGACACGCTCTTGCACCCCCAGCAACCTCTCCCAGTGCCCCCCCCCCCCCCATTCCTGCCCTGCACTGTACCTGGGCGAGAGCCAGTGCCCCCCCCATGTACCAGGGAGACCCCCACAGTGCCCCCCACCGCCCCCCATTGCCGTACCTGGGGGACTCCCAGCCAGTCGTCTGCCTGCTGCATGGCCTCCCGAGCGTTCTGCACCGGCTTGTTGGTTGGTCCCACTTCATCCCAGTCCGGGCACAGACCTGCAGGGGGGCACAAGGGTCAGGGGCGCACCCTGTCCTGACCCCGTCCTGACCCCCATCCTGATCCTGACCCCCATCCTGATCCCCATCCTGACCCCATCCTAGTCCTGACCCCCGTGCTGTCCCTGTCCCCCAACCTGACCCCATCCTGACCGCCCCTTCTGTGCCTGCTTCCCCACAGCATCTCCATCGGTGCCCCCTGAGCCAGCCCTGCACCCCGTAACCCCCGCACCCCCTGTACCCCTGCCAGCTGCCCCCCGCCCCCTACTCCCCCCGCCCCCGGGGCGCAGTTTTCCCCCGTTTGCCCCGCTGCTCACCCGGGGCGCAGTTGTCCCCCATTTGTCACCCCCGGCCCCCGTTTGCCCCCGCTGCTCACACCGGGGCGCAGTTGTCCACCAGCGCTCCCAGCGCTTTCCCGTCTCGCGCCAGTCGCGGTTGAAGTTGGTGATGGGCAGCTGCGGCACCTTGTGCTGGATCCAGCCCAGCAGCCGCTGCTTGGGGGGTTCTGGTGGCGGCCTTCGTCGTCCTCCTCCTCCTCCCACATGGGCATCGAGATGGAATAGTGCAGGATGAGGTCCAGATCAGCCCCAGGATCAGCTTCAGGTTCCCGTCCACGATTGCTTTGCTGTCTGTGGGGGAGAAACGGGGGGGCTGAACCGCGAGATCTCCTCGGGACTCCCCCCGGGGCACCCCGACCATCCTGGGGGACCCGCTGGAGGGATCCCCGCACCCCGACAGCCCCCGGGATCCGCCTCAGGCGCCGTGCCGGCCGTCTGCGGGAAGGGAGGGCCCCCAGGGGCACCCCGAGACCCCACAGCACCCCCATGGGGACCCCCGACATCCTGAAACCCCACAGCACCGGCACGGGGACCCCCGACACCCCGAAACCCCACAGCACCCCCCATAGGGACCCCCGACACCCCGAAACCCCACAGCACCCCGCCACGGGGACCCCCCGGGGTACCCCGAAACCCCACAGCAACCCCCATGGGGACCCCCGGGGTACCCCGAAACCCCACAGCACCACCACGGGGACCCCCGACACACCCCGAGACCCCACAGGACCACCACGGGGACCCCGACACCCGCAGGCAGCGCCGCGGGACCCTGCACCCCCACACCCGCCTGGGAACATCCCAGAAGCGAGGGAGGACCCCGGGACAGCGCCCCGAGCACCCCGAGCCCCCACACACCGCAGGGACCCCCGCGCCCGCCCCCGGGGGGGCACAACCCCGGGCCCCCGTGAGCGCCGCGCCCCGCCCGGCCCAGGGATTCCTGGAGCGCCGCCGGGGAGAAACTGAGGCAGGGAGCGCCGGGGGGGAGGGGTGCCCGAGGCATCCCGACCCTCCCCCGCCCCCTCCCCCGCCGCTCTCCCCCACGAGCGATCGCGTTTCAGGGAGGGAAGCGGGGGATGCGGGAGGGGGGCGGCACAGGGCCCCTCCCGCCGGCAGCTCGGGGGGCAGCACCCGGGGGGGTCACACCTGGGGGGTCTCGGGGGGCCAAGGACGCGCGTGGCGGGGGCGGTGACACGGGGGGGGGGTCCGGCCGTGCGGGGGGGCGCGCGGGGGCCGGGCGCGGGGGGGGGCCGGGCCGTGCCCCGTGCCGGGGGGGTCACGGCGCAGCTGTCGGCCGGGGGGTGGGCGCTGGGGCCCGGGCAGGGGCGGGAGCGGCCGGGCCGGGCCCCCCCGCGCGTGAGCTCAGCGCCCCGGCCCCGCGCCATGCGTGAGCTCAGCCCCCCCCGCACGGCACGGCCCGGCCCGGCCCGGCTCGGCACGGCCCGGGACCCCCCGCCCCGCCCCGCACGGCCGCGCGGTGCCCCCCCGCCCCTGCACGCTCACCCCCAGCGCCATCCCCCCAGCGGCCCCCTGCACACTCGTCCCGCTCCCGGCACCCTCCCCTTGCACATTCATCCCCGTTCTCGTCTGTCCGTCGGCCTCACTCCTGCACACATCCTCCGTTCCCATTCATCCATCGCCCTGCTCTTGCACACTCACCCACGGGCCCATCCTCACTTGTCCATCATGCCCCTTGCACACTCGTCCCTCATCCCACTCCTCCATTCCCCGCCCGGTGCGCTCGCCCTGCTCACATCCCATCTCTCCCTTTACACACTCATCCGTGTCCTCACTTGTCCATCCCTGCCCTCGTACACCCCCGCCCTCAATTTCCCATCCTCCCATCCCTCCCCACCCTTGCACACTCACTCCTCACCCTCATTTGTCCGTTGGCCTTGCACGCTCACGGCCAGCCCCATCCTCACTGTGTACCCACCGCTGCCCCGGCCTTGCACACTCACTGTTCCCATTCCCCTTTCCATCCTCACACCGCCCCTTGCCCACCCCGCCCGCGGGCACTGCTCCCCTTGCACACCCACCAATGGACACGAGCTTGATGTGCTCCCGCTCCAGGAACTCGAGTGGCCACCGAGACGTTCTCCAGCTTCATCTGGCGGAAGTTGGGGCGCGGGTGGTGCTTGGCGCCCCATCTTCTTCTGGCTGAGCACCCTCGAGCAGCGCGATGAGGCGCAGCCCGTCGCTCAGGTCGCGCTGCAGGTCCACGATGCGCTTCTGCACACACATGAGGTGCTCGTTGCACCAGCCGCGTGAAACGTGTTCTGCTGGATCTTCTTCCCAGGGCGCGTCCCTCCGCAAGGTCCCTTCTCGGTGGCCGGGAGCTCCTCGGGGGTCCTCGCCCGGCGCTGCCTCGTAGGTAGAGTTCATCCTGGCGGGGCTCGGGGGGTCCTCGCTGGGCAGGGGGGGGGTCCTGGCTGCTGGGGAGGGTCCCGAGCGGGTGGGGGGGGGGAGTGCTGGGTCACTTCTGGCGCTGGGGCGGGGGTCGCGGGTCAGTCCCAGCGTCCCGGAGGGATCCCGGTACCGTGGGGCGGGTCCCGAATCAGGGCCGGGGGTCCTGCGGGTGCCCGGGGTGGGGCTCTGGGTCCCGGTGGCAAAGCTGGCGCTGGGGCCGGTTGTCCCGGGTCGGGGCCGGTGTCCCGGGTCACAGCTGGCGTCCCGGGTGGGGCCCTGGCTGGGTGCCGGTGCCCGCTATGGGCGCCGGGGCTGGGGGGATGGGCGTCCCGGGTCAGTCCCGGTTGCTGGGGTGGGGGTCCGGGTGGGTGTCTGTTGTCCTGGGTGGGGTCCCAGCTCCCGGCGATGGGGGTCGGGTGTCCTCGGTCAGGTGCCGGTGCCCAGGGAGGGTCCCGGTGCCCGGGGTCAGCACGGGTGCCTGAGGGACGGGGGTCCCGCCTCAGTCCCGCTGTCCCCGAGAGGGGTTCGCTGCTCGGTACCGGTGTCCTGGGTAGGGCTCCCTGTTGCCGGGGTCGGGGCCGGTGTCCTGGGTCTGTCCCGGCGCAAGTTCCCGGTGGCGGGGTGGTTCCCGGTGGGTTCCCGGAGCGGGCGGCGGGTCCCGGCGGGCTGGGGGGTCCGGTAGGGTCCGGCTCGGTGCCCGAGTAGTTCCCGGAGCGGCGGGGGTCCGGTGCGTTCGCGGCGCGTCCCAGGAGCGTTCCTGGGCCAGGGGCGACGGCGGTGAGTGGCGGGGCCGGGGGGCGGCGGCGGCTTTAAGCGCTGCCCCGGCCCGGGCCCCCGCCCCGTCCCCGGGGAGGGACCGAGCCGAGGGACGGAAAGACCGCCCCGGCCGGCCGGGGGTGGGGGGCCCGGCCCTCGCCATTTACAGCCCCGGCCTCGCACCCGCACCCCCAGGACGCCGGCACCCCCAAAACCGCCGGACCCCGGCGCTCCCCCAGACCTCGGAGCCCCGGACTCGGCGCCCCCCAACCTCCGCACTCCGGCACCCCCAGAACCCCGGATCCGGCACCTCCCGAAACACAGGATCCCAGCACAGCCCGGCCGCCCCCGATTTCGGGCACTGCCGGACCAAGGCTCCCCCCGAACCCCGGCACCCCCAAAACCCCCAAACCCCGTCAGTTCCAAACCGCACAGACATCAGCACCCCTAAACCTCTGACATCCCTAAAACCTCTGTAACCTCAATACCGCCGGTCACCACCCAAAAACACCGACACTCACAAACACAAACACCCCAAAACGCCGGCACCCACAGAACTCCCAAACACTGGCACCCAACCACCCCAAAACCTCCCCCAAATTCCCCGAAGTCCAGCGTCACAAACTCCTAAACTCTGGCACCTGGGAACCCCCTGCCCCAGACCATTGGCAACCCCCAACCTTTGCACGCTGAATCACTGGCACGCCTAAACTTCAGCACCCTCAAACCTAAGCACCCCAAATCTCAGCCTCCAGGTACCCCGGCCCTCCCTACACTGAAACACTGCCTACCCCAAATCCCAGCACCCAGACACCCCCGGCACTCTGGCAAACCCCAAAATCTAGGCCGCCGCCAAACTTCAGAATCCACCTCCAATAATCCCAAATACCTGCAACCTCGACACCCCAAAACCTCAGCATCCTAGAGCCCAGGCACCCCAACACCCTGTTATCCTGATACACCAGTGCTTGATACCCCAACACCGCAGACACCCCATATACCGCAGCCCCCCACAGTCCAACGCACCCCAAACCCCCCAAGACCCCCTAAAACTTCCTCAGAAACCCCTCACTCATCCCTTCCTCCTCGGGACCCCCCGAAAGACTCACACAGGAACTCTCCCCCCGCCCCGAGGGGCACAGCCGAGACCCCACAGACCCTCCCAGGATCCCCTCTGGGGACAGCCCCCCGGGACCCCTCCCAGAGCCAACCCCCGCCGTGGAACCCCCCCAGCCCCCCCCGAGACTCCAGCCGTGGGTCCCCCCGGCCGTGCCTCAGTTTCCCCGGGCAGTGGCCCATGCCTGGGGAAGGGGTTTTGCTCGTATTTGGGGTGCGCCCTGAACCCCGCTGCCTCCCAATCTCTCTTGCGTCTCTCCCCCCATTCCAGGCACCCCGACGGCCTCCTCGACACCCTCGGGACGGGGGGGGGACACTGGGGTGACGCACATCTGGCCCTTTGGGGGGACACTGGGGTGACCCACATCTGGCCTTTGGGGGGACACTGGGGTGACGCACATCTGGGCCCTTAGGGGGGGCACTGGGGTGACGCACATCTGGCCCTTAGGGGGGGACACTGGGGGTGACCCACATCTGGTCCTTAGGGGGACACTGGGGTGACGCACATCTGGCCCTTAGGGGGACACTGGGGGGTGACCCCACATCTGGTCCTTTGGGGGGGCGATTTGGGGCGTAATCGTGTTCCCCCTGTTCCGGGTGCCCTGGAAGCTTCCAAGGGAACGGGGGGGTCGGGTGCACCCCGAGGTGACAACGGGTGACAAGGGGTGACGTGGGGGGGGTGACGTGGGGGGGGTGACGCGGTGGCGCCTGCGCCAACACCTAAAAAATAACCTGCCGAGTCAGAGCCACGCAGCGGCACCCAAAATACCCGGTGGGGGTGGCGGCGCGGGTGGGGGCACCCCCAACACATCATCACCCAAAATACCCCCCCGGGCAGGGGGCACACCACGGGGTGGGGGGGGGTCGGGGGAAACGCGACAGGGGCCCCAGCAGGACCCCCCAAACCCACGGCAGGGGTGGAAGGGGAGCGGGTCAGGATGGGGGGGGGGTCCAGGGGGGTCCCAGGGGGCTTCTGACAGTCAGGGCACTGCGCGGGGGGTCAGCGCAGTCCGGGTTGGGGGCTCGGATGCTGCTGGGGCAGGCTGGGGGATCCAGGGGGGTCCCAGAGCCCCCCAGGGCCTCGGCTCTGCCGCAGCCGGGGCAGAGGAAGATGATGGTGGAGGCCACGATGAGGGGACGAAGGACCCGACCCGGCAGTGTCGCCTGGGGAGGGGACACAGGGCAGAGCCGCTGCTGCCTGCGGTGACTCCCTGAGTCCAGCGTCCCCCGGCCCTGGGAGCGCTCGGGGTCCTCGGGGTGCGGTGACATGGGGAGGGGACCTCCGGCAGCCTGGGGCACAGAGAGGGGCACAGGGGGACACTGGGGACATGGGGACAAGGGGGGCAGGGCTGAGGGGCATCAGGGACAAGAGAACGAGGGGTACGTGGGCAGTGGGACACAGGGGACGTGGCCATGGGGACAGCAGGGACATGTGGGGGCCACAGCCAGGAGGGCACAGGAGCAGCGACTGGGAGGCCCTGGGGTCCCGTGAGGGCCACGGGGCTGCAGACAGAGCTGGGGGCCGGGGGACCCGCGTGGAGGCGGCGCTGCCGGTACCGGAGGGTGCTGCTGGCTGGGCAATGGGCACTGATGGGTACCGGAGGGTGCTGCTGGCTGGGCAATGGGCACTGATGGGTACCAGAGGGTGCTGCTGGTACCGGAGGGTGCTGCCGGTACCGGAGGGTGCTGCTGGCTGGGCAATGGGCACTGATGGGTACCGGAGGGTGCTGCCGGTACCGGAGGGTGCTGCTGGTACCAGAGGGTGCTGCCGGTACCGGAGGGTGCTGCTGCTGGCTGGGCAATGGGCACTGATGGGTACCGGAGGGTGCTGCCGGTACCGGAGGGTGCTGCTGGCTGGGCAATGGGCACCGGTGGGTGCCGGGGTCCCGGCAGGGCTGGCAGTGCTGGCGCGGCAGCCCCGGGGCTCCACACCCAACGCCTCCTGCTGCCGGGGGGAGCGGCGGCTCGGCAGCACCCCCAAATCCCTTCCCCGCTCCGTGGCCACCATCCCAGAGCCACGGAACCCCGGGATCCCCGAGGCTGGAAAAGCCCTCCCAGCCTTCCCAGTCCCAGCTGTGCCCAAAGCCCACCTTGTCCCCAGCCCAGAGCCCTGAGTGCCACCTCCAGGAGTTCCTGGGACACCTCCAGGGATGGGCACTCCAAAGCTCCCTGGGCAGCCCCTGCCAAGCCTGACTGTCGCCATCGTGCCCCCCTCTGCTGTGGCCCCCCAGGCCCTGCACTGTGTCCCCCCCTTGGCAGCTCCACAGGGGAACCGGGGAGGGACAGGGGGAGGGACAGGGGGAGGGACAGGGGACCCTCTGTGAGCTGTCTGTCCCCTGGGTCACCACCCTGTGGCACCCATTTGGGGGTGCCCCTCCATGGGGATGCCCAGTACAGCGCCAGCAGAGCTGACCTGACCCAGTACAGCCCAGTACGGCCCAGTACAGCCCAGTACGGCCCTGCTGAGCCCAGCACAGCCTGGTACAGTATGGCCAGACCCAGGATAACCCAACAGGACACAGTACAATCCCATGGCACAGTACAGTACAGTACAGGCCAATGTGATCCAGTACAGCCCAGTGAAAGATGGGCGGGGGGTTCAGCCACCCCACCCCCCGTTCCTGCCCTGTCCCCATCCCTGGCCCGTCCCCGAGCCCCCCGGCCCCATCTCTGCCCCAGAGCTGGACAGACCCCCCGGGCGCCCCCAGGGTGGGCACAGCGTCCCCTGGACGTGTCCCCCTGCCCTGACTGAGCTCCCCCTTCCTGAGGGTCCCCAGAGCCACAGTGAAGCCCCTGCTCCGGCCTTTATAGGCACCCCCAGGCCGGGGGGGCCCTGTAATCCCCCCCTAAGCAGCTTCTGCTCATCCTTCCTGTTCCCCGGGGGTGCCACAGGCTGGGGGGGAAAGAGGGGGGAGGGCAGGAAACGCTGGGAGTCTTTGGGACCGGAGTCCCAGCAGCGCACCCCCAAAGTGACCCCCCATCAGTGACCCCCCGGCAGTGCACCCCCAAAATGAACACCCCTCTCAGACACCCCAGCCCACCCCAAGCAGTGCCCCCCAGACTCCCCCCAGCTCACCTGGGCTCTCCCCAGCACAGGGAGCCCCCAAGCCCAGCACTGGGGACAATCGCTTGAGGGGGAGACACTTGGGGGGCACCCTGGGGTGGGGGGGCTCACGAGGGAAACCCCGAGCTCTTCCCAAGGCATCCAGGGCTGGGCCATCCTGGGGGAGACACCTGGGGACCCCTGGGGACACCTGGGGACACCTGGGGACCCCTGGGGACACCTGGGGACACCTGGCCATTCTGGGGGTGACCAGGACAGAGCCTGGGGACCCCTGGGGCACACTGAGGACCCTGATGGGATCAGGACTAAGGCTGGGGACCTCTGGCCCTTGTGGTGGCTTGGGAACACCTGGGGACACCTGAACACCTCAGGAGGAGCAGGATCAAGCTGGGAGACCCCTGGGGACCCTCCCCATACCCAGGTGTTGGGGGGAGCCCTCCTGCCCCCACCCCCAAATCCTCCAGAGCACCGGCAATCGGCTCGAGCCGGCTCAGGGGGCCGATTAGGGGCTGAGCCCGGTTTAGCCCACCCTAATCCCCAAGTTTGGCCGGGCTGAGCCCTGATTCCCCCTAAGCAGCTTTGGGGGCGCAGGGTATATCAGGGGGTGGGCGCCCCCCCCCCCCCGGCACCGCCACCATGGACGAGGAGGAGTTCTACCTGTTCAAGAACCAGTCGTCGGTGGGGCCCTGGGATGGGCCCCAGTACCACATCGCGCCCATGTGGGCCTTCTACCTGCAGACCATCTTCATGGGGCTGGTGTTCGTGGCGGGCACCCCCCTGAACGCCATCGTCCTCATCGTCACCATCAAGTACAAGAAGCTGCGGCAGCCGCTCAACTACATCCTGGTGAACATCTCCGTCAGCGGCCTCATGTGCTGCGTCTTCTGCATCTTCACCGTCTTCGTGGCCAGCTCCCAGGGATACTTTGTCTTCGGGAAGCACATGTGTGCCTTTGAGGGCTTTGCAGGGGCCACCGGAGGTACGAGGGGACCGTGGGGCACCCAGGCTGCCGCAGCCACACACCACGGAGCGACCACTGGGGGCTACTGCGGCCAGAGGGGCCACGGTGATCTCCAACAGGGGCTGTGGGACTTGGGGGGACCACCACGGTCTGGTAGGGCTCAGGGTATCATTGACCACCACATTCTGCTAAGGCTTTAGGAGCTGGGGTGACCACCACAGGCTGCTGGGGTGCAGGCATTGGGGTGACCTTCTGGGCCTTTAGGAGTTGACCACTGTAGTCTGGTGGGACCGTGGGAGTCGGGGTGACCGCTGGGGTCTGGTGGAGCTGGAGGTGGGGGTGCCCATCATGTTCTTCTGGGGCTGGGGAAGCTGGGGTGATCGTTGTGGCCTGGTGGGGCTGAAGGTGGCACAATGGGTAAGGGCCATGGGTAGGGCTGAGCCCTGTGATCTGCTGTGCCTGGAGGAGCTGGGGTCACCCCTGAGGCTGAAGGGAGGGGTGATCCCCACATTCTGCGGGGTCGTAGGACGTGGGGTGCGCCGGGGGGCTGTGGGAACTGTGGTGACCCCTAGCCCACGGGCGGTTGTGTGAGGCCGGTGGTGGCCCTGCTCCCCCAGGGATGGTGACAGGGTGGTCCTTGGCCTTCCTGGCCTTCGAGCGCTACATCGTCATCTGCAAACCCTTCGGCAACTTCCGCTTCAACTCGCGCCACGCGCTGCTGGTGGTGGCGGCCACCTGGATCATCGGCGTCGGCGTCGCCATCCCGCCCTTCTTCGGCTGGAGCAGGTGGGACACGGGGCCTGGGGGCAGGGGTGGAGCAGAGGGGCAGCTGGGGGTCATGGGGGAGCCGTGGGGGGGCCAGGTGAGTGCTGGGGGCACCTGAAGTGCCACAGGGCGCTGTGGGGGCACCGGGGGGTGCCCCACGGTGCAGAGCGGGGGCTGAGCACAGCTCTCTGCAGGTACATCCCCGAGGGGCTGCAGTGCTCCTGCGGCCCTGACTGGTACACGGTGGGCACCAAGTACAAGAGCGAGTACTACACCTGGTTCCTCTTCATCTTCTGCTTCATCATCCCCCTCTCCCTCATCATCTTCTCCTACTCCCAGCTGCTCAGCGCCCTGCGGGCCGTGAGTGCCAGGGGCACAGGGGACACGGGGGGCACAGGGCTCAGGCACACCTGTGGCTGAGAGCAAGGGATGGAGAGGGGAGAGGGGCTGGGGGGCAGGAGGGAGGGAGAGAACAGGGAGGGAGAGATGGAGAATTGACTGTGAGCAGGGGGGGCAGGATGGGGAGCAGGAGGGAAGGAGAGGTGCCTGGAGGGATGAAGGGACGCAGGAAGGGATGGGAGGTTACTTGGACAGAAGGATGGGCAGGAGCACAGGCAGGAGAATGGGCAGGGGGGCAGAGAGGCACAGAGCAGGGGACTGGCCAGGGGCCGGGGGCTGCACAGGGCATGGGCAGAGGCCTGGCAGCCCGGGCAGGCCCAAGGTGTCCCTGTCCCTGGGCAGGTGGCGGCGCAGCAGCAGGAGTCGGCCACGACGCAGAAGGCGGAGCGGGAGGTGTCGCGCATGGTCGTGGTCATGGTGGGCTCCTTCTGCATGTGCTACGTGCCCTACGCGGCGCTGGCCATGTACATGGTGAACAACCGCGAGCACGGCATCGACCTGCGCCTCGTCACCATCCCTGCCTTCTTCTCCAAGAGCTCCTGCGTCTACAACCCCATCATCTACTGCTTCATGAACAAACAGGTGACACCAGCCACACCGGGTCAGGGCACGGGCAGGGGGACACCCAGGGACACCTGGTGATGGGGCATCCAGGGCTGCCCAAGGATATCTGAGGAGCTGGGACACTCAGGGAGACCCAAGCATGGGGAACATCCAGGGATACCCGTGTGAGGGAACACCTCAGGACACTTGGATAAGGGGACGACATTGGCAAGGGGGACACAGAGAAGATGGAGACACCCCAGGACATTGGGGCAGCTGGGACATGCAGGGGAGCCCAAGGACATTGGGGGACCAGGGACACCTGGGGGTGGCGCATCCAGGAACACTTGCACAGCCAGGGGTACCATGACCCAGGAGATGGGGCCAGTGTGGCATCTGAGGGTGTGAGGACAGTGCCAGGGCCAGACACAGGAGCAGTGGGACCCCCAGGCCGAGCCGTCCCCCCTGCTGTGACCCCGTGTCACCCGTGTCCCCGCAGTTCCGCGCCTGCATCATGGAGACGGTGTGCGGGCGGCCCATGTCAGACGACTCCGATGTGTCCAGCTCGGCCCAGCGCACCGAGGTCTCCTCCGTGTCCTCCAGCCAGGTCGGCCCCAGCTGAGGGGCTCCGGCACCGCCCCAGCCCCCGGGACCCCCGGCTGCCCCCCAGCTCTCCCCCAGCTGCCCCCCGTGGGGCTGGCTCTGCCCTGGGGGCCGGGGGCCCCGGCCAGCCTAGGATGTAGCGCGGGTGGGACAATAAACCATGGCCGCGGTCTGAGCGCAACGGGGACCCCTGAGCACCTGGGACTGTGGGACAGGGCACCCAGGGACCCCTGAGCACCTGGGACTGTGGGACAGGGCACCCAGGGACCCCTGAGCACCTGGGACTCTGGGACAGGGCACCCAGGGACCCCTGAGCACCTGGGACTCTGGGACAGGGCACCCAGGGACCCCTGAGCACCTGGGACTGTGGGACAGGGCACCCAGGGCACGGGCGTCCAGGGGCACCATGCCCCACAGCAGGGTGGCAGTGGAAGAGGTGGGGCTGGCTGTGCCACATGGTGGGATGGGATGGAGGCCTTGGTGGAGGCTGTGCCCCATGGCTGGGAGGGATGGGGGCCCCAGGGGTGGCTGTGCCCCACTGCAGGGCGGGACAGGTCCTGGGAGCGGCTGTGCCCCACGGCAGGGAGGGAGGTGGGTCCCAGGGGAAACTGTGCCCCACGGTGGGGCAGCATGGGTCCCGGAGGTGGCTGTGCTCCATGGTAGGACCCTGCTCCCCTGTCCCCCTTTAGGCCTCACACACAGGTAGGGCAGGGAGGTGGGATGGTGCCACCCATCTCCATCTGTGGGGCTGGGGTGGGACCGAAGGGCCCCCATCCGCAGGGCTGAGCTCCCCATCCATGGGGCTGGGGCTGGGCCCCCCTCTGTGGGGCGGGGGTGGGACTGAGCCCCCCCATCCATGGGGCTGGATTCCCTCTGTGGGGCTGAGCCCCCCAAGCCCCAGGGGCAGAACTCCCACATCCCCACCCAGCTCCCCCTCCCCGCCCCCTTCTGGCTCAGTCCAAGGGGGCCCTCCCAGATCCCGGCCTGGGGGAAACAGGGAACTGGGGTCCGTCCCCCTCGGCCCATCGGGGGGTGAACAGTTTTATTGAGTTCCAACCGATCCGGATCCCTTCAATCAGCCCGAGGAGAAAACCGAGGAATAAACCCGGAGGAGGCGAAAAATCCATGTTTGGAGCTGTCACAGGGGCCCAAATCCTCGCGGATGGGAGCCGAGGGATGTTAGGAGAGAGGGGCTGTTGCAGGGCTGGGTGGCTGTACCAGAGGCTCTCCCAGGGTTCCAAAAATCACTTCTGTTGTCCCAAATCATCCCTGGTGTTCCAAACAAACCCCGACATTCCCAGATCACCCCCAGCATTCCCAGATTCCCAAGCCCTGCATGGGGCCATATTCCCGACCCACTTACCACTGGATTTAGGGAGGGGAGGAAAAGGAGGAGTAGAAAGAGAAGGAGGAGATGGGAGGATCCGGTCAGCCCTTGGAAACCTTTGGGAAAGGATTTAAGGGAAAACCTGGGAATTTGGAGATGGCCGGGCCCGATTCCACGCAGCTCTGGTGGCTGCAGGGGGACAAGCAACACAGAAGAGAGAAAACCTGGGGAACGTCCCAGAGCGGGTGGGATGAGGCCCTCCCCCAGGGGTTCGGGGGATTCAAGGCACTTGGAGCGGGGCTGGGGGGGGTCTTGCCCAGATCCCCGGGGCAGCGACACGGGAGGAACCTCGCTGGGGTCACCTCCAGGTCACCCCCTGGGTCCTGCTGCTGCTCTGACGGCTTTTGGGGTTTTCAATGTTCACTGTTCGTTCCAATTTCACATCAGTGTTTCCATTTAATCCAATCTCACTTATTTGGTTCCAATTCCATTTCAATTTCAATTTTCAACTTTGATTTCAATGTTTAATTCCAATTCCATTTTTAATTCAAATTTCAGCCCAATTCAAATTCCAATTTTAATTCCAATTTCAACTTTAATTCCAATTCCAATTCTAATTTTTATTCCAACTGCAATTCCAACCCCGATCCCTCTGTGAACTTCCCACTCCCCCCCAGGCCCCCGGGCCCCGCAGCCCCGGGCAGCCCCGTCGCTGCCCCCGCGCCAGGGGAGCTGTCCCCACACGTGGTAAAACCAAAACATACAAAAATAACCCAAAAGTCGTTAAAATCCGGGGAAAACCCACAACGAGACGAGCCCCAGGTGCCGGGGGAGTGTGGCTTTCCCGACGCCGTCCCCGGGAGCCGGGCTGGGGTCTCTCCGCGGAGGAGCGGCCTCGGCCAGGGACGGAGCCCGCGAGCGCTGCCGGCTCGAGCCTAGAACTCGTCGTGCCGCACCAGCGCCTCCCCGAAGTCCGTGGCCTGGCTGCCCACGAACAGGTCTGACTTGTCCACGATCTCCTCCCGCGTCAGCTTCCCGTCCTGCAGGGAACGCCACATCTCGCTGTCTCCCCATCCCGCCGTCTCCCCGTCCCGCTGCCTCCCCGTCCCGCTATTTCCCCACTCCTCCTTCCGCTCCCCCAGTCCCCCCAGAGCTGCTGGCCCACCTTGTCCTGGTCAGACTCATAGACGAGGTGCCGGGCCTCAGCCTCGGCGTGGTCGTAGTCCGAGGGCAGGATCCAATCCTTGGTCTCCTCCTTGTCCATCTTCCCATCCCGGTTCTTGTCCCGGAACTCCACGAACTGCTCCCGCTCCGTCTTCACCCACTCAGGCTCATCAGCATCACCGTCCTGGCTGTACATGTCACCTGGGGGGACAGCAGGATCAGCATCAGCCCCACGGCCCTGTCCCCACCCCAAGGACTGACCCAAAGCCTTGAGTTCCCTAAATCCATCCCCAAAACCCCAAAGCACCACCTGGGTCATGATTTCACCCGAAAATCCTCGGTGGAGGCCTAGGGGCAGGTGGGAGTTGAGAGAGAGAAGAACATTCTGTGAGGAGGAGGACTGGGAAGGACGTGGCGGCAGTGGCTCCCAGGGGACGGGGACACTGAGGGGACATGGACAGGACATGGAGCAGCAGCACCAGTGCCTCACCAATGTACTCCTCCAGGTCAATGAAACCATCACCGTTCTTGTCAATGTCCTCCATGGTCTCCTGCAAGAAGGTGCCAGCGTGAGCCAGGCCCGAGGCAATTCCTGCCCCTCAGTGACCGCCCGCCACCAGGGCTTCCCCAAGTGCCCCTGCGCTGGCCCCACCTGCACAACGATGTCCTTCATGTAGTCGTACTCCTCGGGGTGCAGGAAGGCCGTGAACTCCTCCTTGGTGGCGGCCAGGTCCCCGTCCTTGTCGGCCATCTTGAAGCGCCGCTCGTCCCGCACCATCATCTGCTTGTAGTTGAAGCCATCGTCAGGGTCCGGATCGTCTGGGGAGCACAGGGAGCACCCGTAACCACAACACAGCCTCAGCCAGCTCGACAGTCTCAGTTCAGCCTCAGCCTCCCCTGCTGAACCTCAGCTTCCTCTGAACTTCAACCTCAAGACAACTTCGATCTCCTCAACCCAACCTCAACCTTCACCCCAACGCAACCTCAAGCTCCCCCACTCAACCTCCTGAACATAACTTTCTCATCCTCAACTTCCTCAATGCAACCTCAACATCCTCCACCCAGCCTCAAACTCAACTTCCTCCCTGTCAGCACAACCTCCCAGTGCTTCGCCAGCCAAAGCTCAATGGCAGCCACCCCTTCTCTGCCGTGCCCGCTCCCAGGAGGAGGAGGAGCTGCGGAAGCCCTGGGACCATGACATTCCCAGGGAGAGGCCCCAAAAGACAGGCCCTGGGGGCTTTGGCCGGCACAGTCAGAGGCTCAACGGGAACTATTTTGGGAGGGGAATGTGTAAGGGGATCTCTCTCGCTGCTGGCAGTGGCAGGGCCAGCAGGCACCGGCCGGGTGGGACCGCGGGGCACGCGTGGCCGCCTGGCACAGCCCTGCCTGCAGCAGGACTGGAGTCACAGACACAGCAGCGTCCAGCAGCCCTGGAGAACGTGGATCCTGGGTGACACTGCCACGCTCTGCTTAAGGTAAACCAGGGCCAGGCCCCATCCAACAAGGAGATCCCAAAGCCCCTGTGTCCCTGCTCTGTTACCTGGGACAAAAGGCAGGCACTGGGCAGCCCTGGATTAAGGGGCTCGGGATTAAGGAGCTCTGGAGCATCCATTAAATATCTAAAGATTTTGACTTTAAGGCAGCTCTAGGGCAGAATGAGCCCCAAATTCCCCATCCTGTTCCCAAGGTTTTGCCGTGAGAAGCAGCACAGCCCCAAACAAGGAAACCTAATTACGGGGTTTGATGGGGGAGTGGTGGTGGGGCAGATGGGTTAAAAAGGGTTAAACCCTCCCAGAGCCCCCAAAGGTACTTCCTGCCTTGGTCCCTGGGCTGGGAGAGGTTTTGGGGAGCAGACAAAGCCGGGGGGTTTAGCTCAAAGAATGGCAGCACAGCCACAAACTCAACCCAACATCTTGTGTCCTGGTTTTGGATCCCACCATGGGATTGAGGAATTAACAAAAATAGGAGTAGTGATGATGATGATGATGATAATAATAATAATATTCTGATTTTGAAGGGAGTCTTCAAAGGAATTTCTAGTCTGAGATGAAGCTCTTGGACATTTATCACTTGATATTCCCTGCTTCCCAGGACTCCCCCCAGCAGAACCCCACACTGCTCCATGATACTTCTGGGGGCCACCCAGTGACTCATCCTGATGTGTAATTAATTAATTAATAAAACCACTCCCAGCATCTCGTTTTGCTGACAAAACACCACATTCTGGACCCTCCAGAGCAGCCGAGGGCAATGCCTGGCCCCATGCATCCCTTGGCCACGGGTCAACACTGAGGAGGCACTTCCAGAGGCATTCCAGCCCCACTCTGGCCAGGAGGGGAGTGAGGAGAAGACAGGGGAACAATTGAGCAGCAAGGAGCTGTGGAAAAGTAATTCCTGCCGAGAGGAGCCGGAGCCAGAGCGAGAGGCAGGATCCTCCCGGCGCTCCGTAAGGACACAAGTATGTGGGAGCAGCAGGAGTGGAGGCTGCACGGGGCCTGCCAGGGGCACAGGGCCTCCAGGGCTGCTCCAGCCCTGCAACTGCCCGTGCTGGGGGCTGGGCACTCCCCACACCCTGCCAGACTGCGGGGGAACTGCTCCTCCAGCTCATCAAGGGGGCTCTGTTAATGCAGGGCTCGCTCGTTAAGGCTTTTCCTCGTGAATGCTCACGCTTTCCTTATCCAACACCTGCAGGTCCGAAATGCCCCAGACCTCTCAAAGTGGGCTCAACCCTTCCCAGGACCTCTCTGCCCTTTCCAGGCTGGATTCACACAGGCAGATCAGCCCAGAGCCCAGAAACCCGTGGCAAAGGGAGCTTTGGGAGGTGCTGCCCCAGCCCAGGGTGTCACAGGGCCCTCCCTGGCCACCAGCACAGCAAATCCAGATCCTCCCTGAGCCCAAGGGAGATGGATGGGCCTCCTGTGCAGCAGCTCCCCCTGTGCACATCCCGCGGAGCAGTTTGACTATTTTTGGCAATATTTAGGAAATTAGAGTGGATTCGACACTCCAGAGCTGCAGCTCCTCCACCCGGGCCAGTCTACAGTGCTGGAGGCCAGAGCTGGCACAGAGCTTGATGGTTTAAGGTTTTAACCCCAAAAGAGCTGCTGCTTCCCTCACTCCCAAGGATGTCTGAAGCCATGCCACACTGCTGGCCCAGCACCTGTCCCAAAATCCCAGGACAAGGGAAAGCAACTGAAATCCCTGCTAGTGGTTTTTTGGGTTTAGGGACACAATGGACACACCAAGATGGCTCCACAGCCACAGATCAGAGGGTTCCACCTGCTGATCCCAAATTCCCCCACAAGCCAGGAATTCCAAAGGGCTGGAAACCCCCATTCCCAAATGCCATTCATCCCTAAATCACCTGGATTCAGCCCAGAGCTGCATTTGTCACCACGGACATTAATAACGCCCAAGTGTGGCTGCAGAGGGGAAACAGGGTGTGGGGTACCAAACTTTCCATTGGGGAGATTTCCATGTATTTTGGGTTCTTTTCCTTGGATTTCTCTTTGCTAATGCCACCAGGAGGTCAATTTGTGGAGTTTTACAGGTTTTAAAGTGTAACATACTGGGGACATCTGCTCCAGCTGTCTCCATGTACACCAAGGGCACATCCTACATCATATTCCCGTGCTTACCCCAGTGGACAAATCCATCTCAGGTCAGCCAAGCGCCAGCCCAGCACCACTCCACACTCTCAACCACAACTTCCTCTGGGCCTCCCTAATCCAGGCCCCAAACTCCTCCTCCACCACAACCCCATCTGGATCTGCATCCATCACACCATCCATCACTCCATGAGCCCATCCTGATCCCTGAGCACCCACTGACCATCACTCCACGAGCCCATCCTGATCCCTGACCACCCACTGACCATCACTCCATGAGCCCATCCTGATCCCTGAGCACCCACTGACCATCACTCCATGAGCCCACCCTGATCCCTGAGCACCCACTGACCACTGTGCCATGAGCCCATCCTGATCCCTGAGCACCCACTGACCATCACTCCACAAGCTCATCTCAATCCATGACCACCCACTGTGCCACGAACCCTCGGTGACCCAAAGCAGAGCAGGACGTCCCAGCTGCTGGCTCCAGGAAAGGGCCATGCCAAGAGCCAGGACCTACCCAGGATATATCCATAGGTGGCATTTTTATACTCCTCCCAGGAAACAAGCCCGTCCTCATTGAGGTCATGGCCCTTCCACTGGCGCTCCACATCCTCGTAAATCCAGCGCTTTTGGGCAAACTTGATCCAGGCCTTCAGCTCCTCCACCGTCACAAACCCATCTCCATCCTCGTCTATTTTCCCTACAATCTTCCTGTGGGAAACACAGAGAAATGCAGCAAAAGTTAAAAAAATGAGAGGTTAGCAGGGAGGGGATGGGAAGGGGCAGAGGGGGCAAGGTGAGGTTGTTACAGAATTTGGGAATTCAACCATTTGGAGAGTTTACCCTTAAAACCAACGTATGGTTCAGCTGCCAAAACTTCAGCTCAGACATGAAAATTCCTGGCTTGGCCACTTTTGGACCACTCAGGTTTTGGTTTCTTCAGAAAGTCTGAGTTTTAGGGGAAAAGCTTCCTTTTAAGCCCCTGGGAAAGACCCATCCATGCGTCCTTCGAACAAGACGGTGCAGGTGTTGAACACAGACCCATATTTGTATTAAAAATGGGAATATCGGCTCTGCCTCTCTTGGTGATGCCAGGAGAAAGTTTGAGGTGGTTATGGAATTTGCAAATTCAACCATTTAAAAAGTTTATCATTAAAACCAACATTTGGGTTAGCTGCCAAAAAGCAAGGTCAGCTGCCAAAACTCTGTTTTGGACACAGAAAACACTGGCTCAGACATGGAAATCACCAGCTTGGCCGCTCTCGAACCACTCAGGTTGTGGTTCCTTCAGGAATTACGAGTTTTAGGGGAAAACCTTCCCTGTTAAACCTTAGGAAAGCTCCATCTGCACGTCCTCCCGCCTCACCGGCGCCGGGCGAGGAGCAGGGACACACATTTCTGCTAAAGCCGGGAAGTTTGGGGAGGTTTGGCGCTGGGGAGGAGCGGGAGCCGCCCAGGCGCAGCGCAGCAGAGCAGCCCCGAGCCGGGCCGGGCAGACACCGGAGCCGCGGCCCCGGAGCCGCGTGCCTCCGTTATTTTTAGCAGCAGCTGTAGGAAAGGCCGGCAGGAATGCGGGATCCAGGGGCAGATGGAGCCGGGGGGTGGGGGCTGCTGGATCCGCAGCGCTCGGAGCACTCCCGCCTCTGCGCCGGGGACGTTTTGGGCTCCTCGCGTGAAAATCAGGGACGGCAGTCCCAAAATCCTTTGTCTGGCGAAGCAGGATCCCGTTTTTTTCCTCTAACATAAAGGCTTAACGGAAAACAGGTCGGGAATCCCGACCTCCAGCCCAGGTATTTGAGGAATTTTAGACAGGTGGAAAATACGGAATTTTAAATTTTAGATCGCCGCTAGGACTATTAATTCCAAAAATACTGACGTAAAGGGAAAACCGGGCACCAGAGCCACCCGTGCTCACACCCAGGTTTCCGTGTTTCAGAACTGCCTTGGTCTAGGAAAACCAGGAATTCCTCTGTGGCACACAGGATGTTTCTGGCAATGAGAAGCTGGAGAGAGACTGGAAGAACAAAGGGAAAATGTGGAATTTAGTTCTGACGGTGAGAGGCCAGACTGGGGGCAGTGGGCAGGGCTTGGAGACCTGAGTGATTTTATAGAGAAATATATAAAATAAATATGTAAATATAAAAAATAGCTCATCAATAGTGCCCAAATTTATGCACGCATATGTAAAATATTATAGAAATATTTCAGAATTTTATATATCAATGTGCAAAGTGTCCCTTCCGATATTTCTGATCACAGAAATACGCAAAACATCACATAAATATTCAAAATTTTCCGTATAAACATATAAGAAGTCAATCAATATTATAAAATTCTGCATAGAATTATGTAAAGTATCACATGGATATTAAACATTTGTCCATGTAAATATATAAACCACAAATAAATCTGTCAAATCCTTCCTATTTCAGGGAAAAAATTCTGTGTTTCCCTCTCCCAAAAAGGTACACCACCCGCAATCCATGGGATTTATTAGGGAAAATCCCTGGAATGGAGGACCAGAGGGTTTGATGGCCAGGCAGTTTTTCCAGGGTAGTTTCTACAGGGTTAATTAGGGAACAGCTTCCCAGGGAAGTCAAACCCTCTCCAGCCCAGAGCCGAGTGCTCAGGAAGCTCCCAAACCTCCTCCCCACCCGGTCCGGGGGCTGGCACCAGCTGCTCGCGGCTGCTTTCCCAGGGCAGCAGCCACCAAAGCCTTCCCCTCTGCCAAAGGCCCGTCCTGCCCCCGGCAAGGGCGCGCAGCAGATGCTGGGGAGGGCGGCAGCTGCTCCCCGTTCCCACTGCCCGCTCCCAGGGACGGGCACTGCCGGGACAAACGGACACACCGACCGACCGGGGCAGGCACCGGGCAGCGCTGCTCCAAGGGACGGGCACTGCCGGGACACACCGACCGGCCGGGGCAGGCACGGGCAGCGCTGCCAAGCCGTTCCCACTGCCCGCTCCAAGGGACGGGCACTGCCGGGACACACCGACCGGCCTGGGCAGGCACGGGCAGCGCTGCTCCAAGGGACGGGCACTGCCGGGACACACCGACCGGCCGGGGCAGGCACGGGCAGCGCTGCCAAGCCGTTCCCACTGCCCGCTCCAAGGGACGGGCACTGCCGGGACACACGGACACACCGACCGGCCGGGGCAGGCACCGGGCAGCGCTGCCAAGCCGCGGCCCCGGGGCAGGAGGGGAGGGAGCCGAGGCGGAGCTCCCGCAGGAAAAGCGGCCCCTGCCGCAGCACAGCCCCGCCGGAGCACAGAGCTCGCAGAACCCCCCGAGATAAGGGGCTTATCGGAGCCGCTGGGCTCGGGACGGCCCTGCGGACAGCCCTGGGCTGTTTGTGCGCGGCGCGGTAAATCCCCCGTGGAAAGGCGTTCCGGGTAACTCGGCAGAACAATGGGATTGAGCCGTGACGGGCGCTGGGATCGCAGCCCTGGCATCGGGAGAGGCCGGGGGAGGCCCAGCTTCCCTCGGACCTGACGCTGCTCCAGGGGCATCGAGGCACTCCCTCTGATTGTGCCAGGAGGCAAAAAGCCTCCCGGATCCTGCATTTGGAACTTATGGAGCGACCAGGGCCTGGCTCCAAGGGATCAAGGGGTTTTCCAGTTTAAATTGTCCCTGGAGGGAGGAAATTCCCTCCGGCCACGGAGTGCTGGGGGAGAGGCCAGCACCTCCTTCCCACTGGGGCCTGGACGATCCATAGGGATGGCTGGAACCTGGCACCCCCTGCCCTGCACATCCCGCTGTGGGAATTGGCTCACTCTGCAAGTGTGCCCAGCACCCACATGTGGTTGAGCTTTTCTTTCCCATCAGGAAGCACCATTCCCAAAAAACAGCCCAAAATTCACCATGGGCTGTGGTAGGTGCTGCTCCAGCAGCAGAGCAAGGTTGGGATGCTTGGCTGAAAAAATCAAGTCTGACTAAAAAAAGGAGAGATTCAGGTGGAATCTTGGGAAGGAATTCCTGCCTGGGAGGGTGGGCAGGGCCTGGCACAGGGTGCCCAGAGCAGCTGGGGCTGCCCCTGGATCCCTGGCAGTGCCCCAGGCCAGGCTGGACACTGGGGCTGGAGCAGCCTGGGACAGTGGCAGGTGTCCCTGCCATGGCAGGGGTGGCACTGCAGGGGCTCTGGGGTCCCTTCCCCACAAACCATTCCATGAACACCCAGCCAAAGGCACGCAGTTCCAAGGTGACTGGAGCCCAGCATCCTGAGACGTGTCCCGAGCTCCCCAGGGAGCCTCTGTGCCCCAGGCCCCCCACCCTGCCGGAGGCTGCAGCTCCCAGGTCTGAGCCACCCCGAGCCCCAGGACAACTGCGGCAGCAGCTGCTGCAGGGGCACCGGGCCCGGCCGGATCCCGGAGCCATCCCGGGCCAGATCCCAGGGCAGGAGCAGCTGGATCCCAGGGGAAGCACGGCCAGATCCTGGAGCCATCCCAGGCCAGATCCCAGGGGAGGAACAGCTGGATTCCAGGGGAGGAGCAGCTGGATCCCAGGGGAAGCACGGCCAGATCCTGGAGCCATCCCGGGCCAGATCCCAGGGCAGGAGCAGCCGGATCCCAGGGGAGGAACAGCCGGATCCCAGGGGAAGCACGGCCGGATCCCAGGGAAGCACGGCCGGATCCCAGGGGAAACACGGCCAGATCCCAGGGGAAACACGGCCGGATCCCAGGGGAAACACGGCCGGATCCCAGGGGAGGAACAGCCGGATCCCAGGGGAAGCACGGCCGGATCCCAGGGAAGCACGGCCGGATCCCAGGGGAAACACGGCCGGATCCCATGGGAAACACGGCCGGATCCCAGGGCAGGCACGGCCGGATCCCAGGGAGGCACAGCCGGATCCCAGGGGAGGAACAGCCGGATCCCAGGGGAGGAGCAGCCGGATCCCAGGGGAAGCACGGCCGGATCCCAGGGAAGCACGGCCGGATCCCAGGGAGGCACGGCCGGATCCCAGGGGAGGAGCAGCCGGATCCCAGGGGAAGCACGGCCGGATCCCAGGGGAAGCACTCCCGGATCCCAGGGGAAGCACGGCCGGATCCCAGGGCAGGCACAGCCAGATCCCAGGGAGGCACGGCCGGATCCCAGGGGAAACACGGCCGGATCCCAGGGGAAACACGGCCGGATCCCAGGGGAAGCATGGCCGGATCCCAGGGGAGGCACGGCCGGATCCCAGGGGAAACACGGACGGATCCCAGGGGAAACACGGCCGGATCCCAGGGGAAGCACGGCCGGATCCCAGGGGAAGCATGGCCGGATCCCAGGGGAAACACGGCCGGATCCCAGGGGAAGCACTCCCGGATCCCAGGGAGGCACGGCCATCCTGGATCTGAGGGCAGGCATGGCCATCCTGGGGTCCCAGCAGAGACACTGGAGGGGGCATCTCCATACAGGCTCTGTTTTCCAACTCCCAACCAACTCCCAGCTGAGAAACACCAGTGATCCCGGGGCTCCAGAGGCACCCACAGAACGGGGAGCGAGCACAGCACGGCGCAGAACGCCCGTCTGCTCTGGAGCTCTGGGGAATGTCGGGCAGAGGAAATGGCTCCGGGTGACTTTTTGGGGGATTCCCGTGGGCAGGGGGAGCGTGCCCGTGTGCGCACTCCGGGCAGGGCGGGACGCTGTCCTTACCCCAGGCGCTCCTTGCTCTCCTCCGGGGTGAGCTGGTCGAAGCTCTTGGCCTCGTCGGCGCCCAGGAAGGCGTCGTGGTCGTAGTCGAAGCTCTGGGCGTCGTCGTGCTCGCGGGCGCTGAGCGGGGCCTCCCGCACCACGCGCTCCTTGCGCTCCGTGGGCTTGGCCGAGCCGCACAGCGCCCACACGCCCACGCACAGCACGAGCCACGGGAACCGCATCGTGCCGGCCTGCCTGCGGGGACAGGGACACCGCTGTGGGACAGGGACTACAGGACAGGGACACCACCATGGGACAGGAATACTGCCATGGGATAGGGACCGGGGGACAGGGACACTGCTGTGGGACAGGAATACTGCCATGGGATAGGGACCAGGGGACAGGGACACTGCTGTGGGACAGGGACACTGCTGTGGGACAGGAATACTGCCATGGGATAGGGACCAGGGGACAGGGACACTGCTGTGGGACAGGGACACTGCTGTGGGACAGGAATACTGCCATGGGATAGGGACCGGGGGACAGGGACACCGCTGTGGGACAGGGACACCGCTGTGGGACAGGGACACTGCTGTGGGACAGGGACACTGATGTGGGACAGGGACACCAGGACAGGGACATTGCCATGGGACAGGAATACTGCCATGGGATAGGGACCGGGGGACAGGGACACCGCTGTGGGACAGGGACTGGGGGACAGGGACACTGCTGTGGGACAGGGACACCGGGACAGGTACACTGCCATGGGATTGGGACACCAGGACAAGGACATCGCCATGGGACAGGGACACCAACATGGGACAGGGACACTGCTGTGGGACAGGGACACCATGATGGGGCAGGGACACTGGGATGGGACAGGGACACCAGGACAGGGACACCACCATGGGACAGGGACACCAACGTGGGACAGGGACACCGGGATGAGGACCAGGGGACAGGGACACCAGGACAGGGACATCGCCGTGGGACAGGGACACCAGGACAGGCACCAGGCAGTGCCATGGCCAGAAGGGGGAGGGACAGGACTAGGGCATGTTGTTGAGGAAAAATGGGGATTAGGGCAGGCTCTTTGGGAAGAATAGGGTTTAGGGAGAGTTATCTTGGAAAAATTGGGGATTGGGGCAAATTATCTGGGAGAAATGGGGATTAGGGCATGTTATTGGGGAAAAAACAGATTAACAATAATACAGATTATGGGAGCAAAAATTATTAATTAATCCAGATGATCTGGATGAAATGATAAATATGGATTGTCCAGGCAAAGATGATGATTTAATGTAGATTGTCTGGGAAAAATGGGGAACTACTGCACGTTATTTGGGAAAATGGAAAATTAGTGCAGATTTGTGTGGGCACAAATGACTAATAAATGCAAATTATGGGGGAAAAATGATGAATATTCTCAGGTCAAGCTGATTAACTGCTCCTAACTATCAGGGCACTGTAATGAACTGATATGGGCTATCTGGGCAAAAGCGATTCACTGACACGGATTATCAGGGCACAGGCATTCATCAACACAGCTTATCGGGGCACAGTAACTAATTAACGCAGCTTATCGGGGCACAGGGATTAATTAACCCAGATTATCGGGCACCGGGAATTTCCAGCCCCGTGCACGTGGGCCACGTCCCGTTTCCCCAGAGCTGCTCCCGACCCCATTGCAGAGCCCCCAGAGCGGCAGCTGGGCTGGGCAGGGATGCAGGGCGGGAAAGGGCTCCGGGAGGGAGGGAGGGAAGGAAGGAAGTGGATCCAGATGGAGGAATGAAGGACGTGCACACACACCCCCGGCCTCCCCCGCGTCCCCTCCCCAGCCCTGGTGCTGCCCCACAGAGCCAATCCCCCACACCGGGACCCACCTGGCCACACCACCCAAACGAGCCCCGGATCCATGGGAGCTCTGCAGGGATGCCAGGGCTCATCCCTTTAGATCCCAGCAGAAACTCAGGTGTTCCCCGTGCTCCTCACTGAGATCCCAGCCTAGATCCCATCTTAGATCCAGGTGTTCCCCACCCTGATTGCTAAATTTCAGTCCAGGTATTCATCATCCTGGAGTATTTAGCCTTAAATTTTAATCAAGATATCTCTGGGTTTTAACTCTTTCACTCTAAATTTAATCCAGATAGTCACCATCCAGAGCTCTTAAATGCAAATTTAATTCAATATATTCCTCATCCCTATTGCTTTAAACTAAATTTAAATCCAAGATACTCCCCACCCTTACCCCTTTAAATTTCTATCCAGGTCTTCCCCATCCAGAGCTCTTAAATGCAAATTTAATTCAATATATTCCCCATCCTTACACCTTTAAATTTACATCCAGGTCATCCCCATCCAGAGCTCTTAAACATAAATGTAAACCCAGGTATTGCCATTCTGTATCTCTTTAAGTCTGTGGTTTAAAATCCAGGTATTCCCCTTTAGCCTGAACCTCAGCCCTTTAACCTGAACTCACACCAAGGACTTCTGCCCTGGGAGTGACCAGGAGTGACCTGGACTGGTCTCACATCAAACCAAAGCAGGGTGGCAGGACATGGGGGAAAGGACGTGGAAAAGCCATTTCCTTCCTGTTTTTGAATGGGGATTTATCAGACCATTCAGAAAATCCACAAGCTTCAATTCCTTGCAAGTGGGGGAGGAGGGGGCACGGCGAGGAGAATTGGGTCAGAGTAAAAGTCACTTTTTCAGTGTTTCTGGGGAGGAGAAACCTTCCAGGAAGGAAAGCCAGTCCCAGGTGTGCGTGGAGCTCTGGGTATTGCTGTCCCCAGGAGCTGACTCCTGTTCCCTGGGTATCCCTGACTCCTGCTCCCCTGGGTATCCCTGACTCCTGTTCCCCCCTGGGGTATCCCTGACTCCTGTTCCCCTGGGTATCCCTGACTCCTCTTCCCCCCTGGGTATCCCTGACTCCTGCTCCCCCCTGGGTATCCCTGACTCCTGTTCCCCCCTGGGTATCCCTGACTCCTGCTCCCCTGGGTATCCCTGACTCCTGTTCCCCCCTGGGTATCCCTGACTCCTGTTCCCCCCTGGGTATCCCTGACTCCTGTTCCCCTGGGTATCCCTGACTCCTGCTCCCCTGGGTATCCCTGACTCCTGTTCCCCCCTGGGTATCCCTGACTCCTGTTCCCCTGGGTATCCCTGACTCCTGTTCCCTGGGTATCCCTGACTCCTGTTCCCCTGGGTATCCCTGACTCCCGCTCCCCCCTGGGTATCCCTGACTCCTGTTCCCCTGGGTATCCCTGACTCCTGCTCCCCCCTGGGTATCCCTGACTCCTGTTCCCCTGGGTATCCCTGACTCCTGCTCCCCTGGGTATCCCTGACTCCTGTTCCCCCCTGGGTATCCCTGACTCCTGCTCCCCCCTGGGTATCCCTGACTCCTGTTCCCCCCTGGGTATCCCTGACTCCTGTTCCCCCCTGGGTATCCCTGACTCCTGCTCCCCCCTGGGTATCCCTGACTCCTGTTCCTCCCTGGGTATCCCTGACTCCTGTTCCCTGGCTATCCCTGACTCCTGTTCCCTGGGTATCCCTGACTCCTGTTCCCCCCTGGGTATCCCTGACTCCTGTTCCCCTGGGTATCCCTGACTCCTGTTCCCCCCTGGCTATCCCTGACTCCTGTTCCCCCCTGGGTATCCCTGACTCCTGCTCCCCCCTGGGTATCCCTGACTCCTGTTCCTCCCTGGGTATCCCTGACTCCTGTTCCCTGGGTATCCCTGACTCCTGTTCCCCCCTGGCTATCCCTGACTCCTGTTCCCCTGGGTATCCCTGACTCCTCTTCCCCTGGGTATCCCTGACTCCTGCTCCCCTGGGTATCCCTGACTCCTGTTCCCCCCTGGGTATCCCTGACTCCTGTTCCCTGGGTATCCCTGACTCCTGTTCCCCTGGGTATCCCTGACTCCCGTTCCCCTGGGTATCCCTGACTCCTGCTCCCCTGGGTATCCCTGACTCCTGTTCCCCTGGCTATCCCTGACTCCTGTTCCCCTGGGTATCCCTGACTCCCGTTCCCCTGGGTATCCCTGACTCCTGCTCCCCTGGGTATCCCTGACTCCTGTTCCCCCCTGGGTATCCCTGTCCCTGACTCCTGTTCCCCCCTGGGTATCCCTGACTCCTGTTCCCCTGGGTATCCCTGACTCCTGTTCCCCCCTGGGTATCCCTGACTCCTGCTCCCCAGGTTATCCCTGACTCCTGCTCCCCTCGGTATCCCTGACTCCTGCTCCCCTGGGTATCCCTGACTCCTGTTCCCCCCTGGGTATCCCTGACTCCTGTTCCCCTGGCTATCCCTGACTCCTGTTCCCCTGGGTATCCCTGACTCCTGTTCCCCTGGGTATCCCTGACTCCTGTTCCCCTGGCTATCCCTGACTCCTGCTCCCCTGGGTATCCCTGACTCCTGTTCCCCCCTGGGTATCCCTGACTCCTGTTCCTCCCTGGGTATCCCTGACTCCTGTTCCCCTGGGTATCCCTGACTCCTGTTCCCCTGGGTATCCCTGACTCCTGTTCCCCTGGGTATCCCTGACTCCTGTTCCCCCCTGGGTATCCCTGACTCCTGTTCCTCCCTGGGTATCCCTGACTCCTGTTCCCCTGGGTATCCCTGACTCCTGTTCCCCTGGGTATCCCTGACTCCTGTTCCCCTGGGTATCCCTGACTCCTGTTCCCCTGGGTATCCCTGACTCCTGTTCCCCCCTGGGTATCCCTGACTCCTGTTCCCCCCTGGGTATCCCTGACTCCTGTTCCCCTGGGTATCCCTGACTCCTGCTCCCCTGGGTATCCCTGACTCCTGCTCCCCTGGGTATCCCTGATTCCTGCTCCCCCCTGGGTATCCCTGACTCCTGTTCCCTGGGTATCCCTGACTCCTGTTCCCCCCTGGGTATCCCTGACTCCTGTTCCCCTGGGTATCCCTGACTCCTGCTCCCCTGGGTATCCCTGACTCCTGCTCCCCTGGGTATCCCTGATTCCTGCTCCCCCCTGGGTATCCCTGACTCCTGTTCCCTGGGTATCCCTGACTCCTGTTCCCCTGGGTATCCCTGACTCCCGCTCCCCTGGGCACATCCCAGCAGCCAGGGCCTGCCCAGCTCCGTGCTGATGGCAGGATCAGCCCTGCCTGGAGCACAGCGTGACCTGGAGCGGGTCACACAGCCCGATGTTATCTGCCAGTGTCCACACCGAGCCCGGAGGCGCTGGGAAGGGATCAAAGAGGGACAATCCCAGCTCCGGGCAGCGCCGGCTGCCAGGAAAGGGGCGCAGAGACACCAAAACCCACAAAGCACAGTTGCCCATAAAGAATTCTCCAGGAAAACCTGGCAGCACCAGCAGCTCCTGCTGCCCACGGGACGGGCCCTGGACTCCCTGTGGGGATCCCAACCTGAGGGAAAGCAGAGCCCCTCTCCTCCCAAGGCCCTTTCTTCCCGGATTTCTGGGTGAGCTGCAGGGCAGTCGGGAGCAGGAACCAGGGCTGGGAAGATGTGGGGGTCGGAATGGGGGCCCAGACCCTCAGCTGGGGAGGAACTCGGGATTCCAGCGGGCTAGGTGGGATACGGATGGAGGACCTTGAGATTCCAAGGATATTGATGGAGAAACTCAGGGTTCCCAGAGGGTTTGATGGGATGTTAATGGAGGAACTTGGGATTCCAGGTGGGTTTGCTGAAATATTGATGGAAAAACCCAGAATTCCCATTGAGTTTGCTGGACACTGACAGAGGAATTCAGGATCCTGCCCTGGGCTTGGGACTGTGGTGACATTTAGAGGAAACTGATGGGAAGAAGCCCCTCTGGACACACATTTCCCATGCGGGAGGCCAGCAGGATCCCACAAAACCCCCACAGGCAACACTGTTTGTTCAGGTTTGGGAATCAGCCTGCTTTGGCTTTTCACGGGATGGATCCCCTTGGAGCAGCCAGGAACAATGAACCGGGACCGCAGGGTGCCACCCCGGGCACGGCGAGGGCAATTCCAGGCCTGAGAAGGATGTACGGATGTGGGGGAGACAGGGAGCCAAAACCAATCCCGGGACAGAAACGGGCTGGCCCTGCCCCAAAGCAGCCCCAGCGTTTCGGGCTCACCGAGAGCTGCGGGAGAGGAGCAGGGGCGGGGGTGGCACCTCCTCGGCCGGAGCCCCCGAGCGGGGCAGCACCGAGGGTCCCACAGCCCGTTAACCCGGTGTCCCGGGGGTCCCACAGCCCGTTATCCCGGTGTCCCGGCGGTCTCGCATCCCCTTACCCGGGGGGCCCACAGCCCGTTATCCCCACGGATAACGCCCGGGGAGGCGATGGATTCCCGCGGGCCGGTCCCGCCCTGGCCGCGAGATGCGGACGGGGCTCCGTCCCCGGGACCGGCGGTCCCCACCGGCCCAGCCCACCCGCCCTGGGCCCGGTCTCGGGCGGCCCTGGGACTCGGCGCCGCGCAGCGGGACGGGCCGCAGGAGTCGCGGACGCGGCGGCGCCGCTGCTCCCGCCCGTTCCCATGGAGACCGGGCCCGGCGCTGCCGCCGCCGCGCTACCGCCACACCGCAGCGGCCCCGCAGAGCCGCTCCCGCCGCTTCCCCGCGCCCCAGGCCCCGGCCCCGGCTGCGGTGCCCATCCCGGTCCCTTCCCGTCCCTCACCGTCCCCTCCGCCGCCGCCGCTGCCGCCGCCGCTCCGCGCACCGGAAGTCGGCGCCGCGCCACGCCGCACGGCCCCCCGCGCGCCCTCCCCGCCCACCAATCACGGGCGGGCCACGCCTCCTCCTCCGCGCCGATGAGCGTCTCGATTGGTCTCTTCTGCCGCCACTCGGCCCCTCTGCCCGCCCCCGCCCTGCGCCCCGCCCCCGTGCCCTCCTCCGGCCCCTCTCCCCCTGGCCCCGCCCACCCCGCCGGGGACGCGGGCGCTGATTGGCTGGAAAGCGCCACGTCCTCAGGCGCGCGCCGGCCGCCGGCCCCGCCCACCGGGGCTCCCCGCGCCGCACTGCGCACGCGGGAAAGGCAGAGTCACGTGTGCGGGAAAGGCGGGAAAGCCGAGGCGGGGTTGGGGCAGCGGGGAAGAGCGTGCAGCCCTGGTCAGTGCCTGGTCAGTGCCTGGTCAGTGCCTGGACAGTGCCTAATCATCCCCTGGTCAGTGCCTGGTCACTGTCTGATCACTGTCTGATCACTGTCTGATCACCCCTGGTCAGTGCCTGGTCAGTGCCTGGTCAGTGCCTGGTCAGTGCCTCATCATCCTCTGGTCACTGTCTGATCACCCCTGGTCAGTGCCTGGTCAGTGCCTGGTCAGTGTCTGATCACCCCTGGTCACTGTCTGATCACCCCTGGTCAGTGCCTGGTCACTGTCTGATCACTGTCTGATCACCCCTGGTCAGTGCCTGGTCAGTGCCTGATCACCCCTGGTCACCCCTCTGGTCACCCCTGATCACCCCTGGTCACTGCCTGGTGTCCGCCTTGTCAGTGCCTGTTCACTCCTGATCACCCCCTGGTCACTGCTTGGTCGCCCCCTGGTCACTCCTGATCACCCTGGTCACTCCTGATCACCCTGGTCACTCCCAGCTTTCCCAGCTGGTCAGTGTGGCCCAGTGGAGGGGCCGGGCTGCCGGGGAGCCACAGACTCAGTTACAGGTGCCCACTCAGAGACCCCCTGAGCTGGACCTGCTGGGGTCACCGAGCCAGATACCGGCCCTACCGACCCCGCAGTGCAGGGAGAGCCTGCTGTGCAAAGCACAGAGGGGACAGAGCGGGCACAGAGGGGACAGAGCGGGCACAGAGGGGACACAGCAGGCACAGAGGGGACAGAGCAGGCATAGAGGGGACACAGCAGGCACAGAGGGGACAGAGCGGGCACAGAGGGGACACAGCAGGCACAGAGGACAAAGAGCGGGCACAGAGGACAAAGAGCGGGCACAGAGGGGACAGAGTGGGCACAGAGGGGACACAGCAGGCGCAGAGGGGACACGGCAGGCACAGAGGGGACAGAGTGGGCACGGAGGGGACAAAGAGCGGGCACAGAGGACACAGAGCAGGCACAGAGGGGACAGAGCAGGCACAGAGGGGACACAGCAGGCGCAGAGGGGACAGAGCAGTCCTGCAGCTTTGCTCAAGTGAAGGCAGAGTGCCCAGCGGAGCACAGCCCGCAGGGTTTCTCTCTCGGGGTCTCAGGGGGCTGCTCCTTTTATCCCAAGCTCCCGGCCGCACATTCCCTTTTCCTGTCCCCATGGCTGAGGTACCAGGGAGGGGGAGCCTATCCCTTGGCCCTGGCACCTTCCCCCAAAGTCCATCAGCTCAGCCCCGTGTCGTTTCAGGGCTGAGGCTGGCTGGGCTCTGTGACAAACCCGCTGCAGGCATTCCCCCCGCTTCAAAGACATCAGCACCGCAGCGGTGCCCTCCTGGCAGGGACTGTGCAGAGCCACAAGGGCCCCCTGAGCCTCCTTTGCTCCAGGCTCAGCCCCTTCCCAGCTGCATTCCCTGATTCCCTGCCCTGCACAGGCTCGGGCCCCTCTCTCCACACTCCCAGCCGCACTCCAGCCGTGCCCCAAGCCGTGACCGCATCATCCCAAAATATCCGCGGGCTCCGCGTCCACAATGACGGCCCGGCTATAAATACAATACGCTCGCTGCGGTGCCCAGGCTCCTGCACAAGGTGTGACCCCATCGGCAGGGAATGTCCCCAGGGCCCAGATCCGCTTGACGGGCTCCCAGCAGCGTCAGGCTCTATTCCCCGCGCTGCCCTGCTCCGTGACACATCGGGGTGAGCTCAGCGCCCCTGGACACAGACTCGCTGCGGGGAAAGCAGCAGCGCTAGAGCCGCGGCTTCCAGCGCTGTGATTCACCGCCCTGCAGAAATGCCTAAATTAGGGCAGCGGGAGCATCCCGGGCTGCGGCGCTCCTCTCCCGGGGAGCCGGGCCGGGCAGAGGCTCCCTCCGGCAGATATTTACAGTCAGTGAGATAATTCCATAATTCCACCCTCGCCGGGAGCGCTGCCAGCTCTGACACTCGGACACGGCCCCGCAGTGAAGTCACGGGCTGAAAAAGCGCAGCCCAGAATTCCTTGGAAAACCGCCCACTGTGTTTTTCCCCTCGTTAAATCTCCCTTGGTGCTGGGAGCGCACAGTCTGGAGAGCAAAATGGTCCCAGATATGGGGAACAGGCACTGAAAGCATGAGATTTTTATCTTATTAAGAAAATACGTCTCTGGGGTTGAGATGATTTTTTGGACAAAGGGTGGCTCAGGAAGGTTGAAATGTTTTAATTTTTATTAAAATGTAAGTTAAGGGCATTTAGTTGGGTTTAAAAAAAAATTGTTTGAGGGTCATTTTGGTGGGTTTCTTTTTTTTTTTTTTCTTTTTTTTTTTTTTTTTTTGAACAAAACTGCCTTAGGAGGTTGAAATGTGAGGGGTTTTTTTGAGCGAAATGCAGTTTGGAGCAGGGCATCGGGAGGCTCTGGGGTGGACACTCGTGCCCAGTCCCAGGGGCACGGAGCAGCTCCGGGTGTCCTGGCCATGGCCCAGCAATGCCCACCAAAACCCAGAGGGGACTGAGGGGAATTTGAGGCTCTTTCTCTGCTCTCCATCAGCTTTCCCCATGGCAGGGACGATTCTCCTCTTCCCCCACAGCCCCGTCTGACCATTCCGGGGGAAGCAAATCCCACTTGATCCACCCACCTTTTGAGTGTACAGCTGCCTTTTCTCACGTTAGCTGAGCCCGGAGCTCTCCGCTGCTCTGGGAGTGATTTATTGCATTTCCTCACGGAAGTGCTCATGGAAATCCCTTTTCCTGCCCTTCCAGAGGAGCTGAATGACCTCCGAGATCCAATTCCCTCACGAATCCCTTTTTTTCACATCTCACACCATTCCCATTGTTTCTTTTTTCAGTTCTTCCAGGTTCTCAATCTTTTAAAGCCATTGACAAGCTGCAGCTGGATCCTCTTCTCTGCCTGTATTTAGCATAAGGCAAAACCCACTCCCAATTCCTGTTTTCCTGTCTTGACCTCCCCAGTCCCTCAATCTCGCTGGTTTTGCCCAAACTATGGACATTTAGGGGTTTCTCTGCTCAGACAGCCCTGACAGACAACATTTCCCTTCCCCAATGGTCTTGTCCCACTCCCAGCTGTTGGTGAGAGCAGATCCCAAATTGGGTAAAAATTCTGATTTTAACACACTTCCCAGCTGGATATTTATTAATGGGACCTTCAGACACTTCCAAATCCCAGAATTTAGGAGTGCATGTTATTTATTAGCCAGCTTTTTGGCTGCAGCCATGCTTGCCTCATTGTCACACACGCCAGCCAGCAAAGCTCCAGGGAGGATTGCCTCGGGATTTGAGCAAAGGAGAGGGAATTTTATTGGTCTGCCTATTATTGATCCCCTCCGCCCTCCACAGCCACCACGGGGCCCTGGACACAGACTGCACACCGGCTTCACCTCTGTGATTCCCTGAGAAACCTGGGGGACGAGCTGGGATGTCTGGGAAGAGACAAAACACGGGGGATATGAGAACAGCCCCTGGAGGTCCGGGGCCTCTGTGAGGATGGGAAACCTGCGCTTGAAGTGTGGGGAAAAGAGGATGTATGGAAATGTTTTAGCAGTCCAGGAGGGCTTGGATGAGGGTGAGCATAGTCCAGGTCCAGCACATGGACCTGCAGTGGGCAAGTTTGTGTGGAAGGGACAGAGAACCAGGGATGGAGAAGCTGGGATGCAGAACCTCCATCAAGGAGGCTGCCTACGAGGTGTATCCCGATGGGAAAGGCTGACTTGTGCTCTGCTTCACTTTCCCTTAGCCCATGGGAAGGAAGGGGGTGTCAGGAAACCAAACCACGGAGCCATTCCAGCTTCTTCCAACGGCTCATTCCCCATCCATCCATCCGTCATCCATCCATCCATCCATCCATCCCAATGCTCCGGCGCCTTTGTGTGACCCTCCATGGGACCCGCTGCGGGCACAGGGCATTCCCTCACAGCCTCATCCCACACTCCAGAGCTGAGTTCCACAGCTGGGCCCAATCCCACAGAACTCAGAGCCAGGCCTGGGCCCAATCCCACAGAACCTAGAGCTGCGCCTGGGCTCAATCCCAATCCCACAGAGCCCAGACAGGGCTGAGCCCAATCCCACAGAACCCAGCCCAGGCTTGGGCCCAATCCCACAGAACCTAGAGCTGGGCCTGGGCTCAATCCCACAAAACATAGAGCTGGGCCTGGGCCCAATCCCACAGAACCCAGCCCAGGCTTGGGCCCAATCCCACAGAACCCAGCCCAGGCCTGGGCCCAATCCCACAGAACCCAGCCCAGGCCTGGGCCCAATCCCACAGAACCCAGGCCTGGCCCCACATGGTGCTGCCCGGACCCTGTCCCTGGGCTCTGTTCCTGGACCCTGTCCCTGGGCACTGTCCCCAGGCTCTGTCCTTGGGCTCTGTTCCCGGGCGCTGTCCCCGGGCTGGCACTGCCGTGACCCCTGGGGACGGGCAGTGGCTGGGAACAGCCCCGGGCTCCACCGGCGGGGCCGGGCGTGCCGGGGCAGCCCAAAGGCCGCTGCCAAACGGGACGAGGGCGGCCGGGCCCGGTGGCTGTGGGTGCTCCGCGGAGCAGGGGACGGGCAGCGTGAGGGAGGAGCAGGAATCCCGCGGCCGGGGGAGCTCGGGAGCTTGGCGGCTGCGGGAGGCCGGTGGCCGAGGAATGCCCCGGCTAATCCTCCTGCCCGCCGCCGGCTATTTAGGGAAGAACCGAGGAGGCCGCGCTCGGCCCTGGCTCCGCTCCCGCTCCAGCCGCCTGGATCCGGGCCCGCGCCCCCTCCTCCGGCCGCTCCGGGCCGGGCTGGGCTGGCGGAGCCCCGGCCGCCGGCGCGGACCCGAGCCCGGGGAGCGGAGGGCGCTGCCGGGGCCGCCGCGTGTGCCCGGGCCGGGGCTGGGAGCCGTGATCTCAGGGAGCAGCAATGCGGGGGCGCTGCCAGCCCGGCTGCGGCAGCGCCAGCCCCGAAATGTCCTTGTCCCGGCACGGCGCTGTCCCCTGCGGGTCACCGGCATTGTCCTGCCCGCCCGGGGCAGCGCCGCTGGCCCTCGGCGCCGGCAGCATCGGCGGTACCCGGGCGGCTCCGGGCACCGCGGGCGTGCTTTGAGGAAGAAAAGAGGTTTTTGTTCCTGGCGAGGCCGTGGCCAGACTCCCGGTCCCCCCTGTGCACCCCGAAATGCCGTGGGTGTCTCTGAGCCCCAGGCTCCCGCTGTGTGTACAGCCCGAGCTCCAAGCGGCTGGAACTGGGAGCTCCCGGGATCCCGGGGCTGCGGCCAGGCGGCAGCTCCCAGCCCCGCGGCTTTCTCCGCCCTCCTCTCCCGCTGCAGGATGACGGATGGAGGTCAAAGATGACACCATCAGGGATGAATTTTCCCAGCTCTCTTCACTTACTGGGCCTTTGACTGGGAGAGCTTCAGCCAAAAAGGAGAAACTGTACCGGGGAATTCCTGGTGCCAGAGCAGCCAAATTTAATTAAAACCACTTCAAACATTAAAGCGATCTGCCAGCTAAATCAACGCAATGAGAAACCCCCCATCAACTCTGCCCTTCCCTCTTCGGGTTTGTTTCCCCAGGGAAAGGTCACGGGAGCAGTGGTCAGGCCTGCGTCCCAGCAAGGGTGCAAGTGCCCGGGGACAATCGTGTGTCCCCGGTGTCCCGAGGAGCTCCAGACCCTGCGTGTGGCTGTGGTGGCACGGTGCCTGGATCTGCAGGACGTCCTGGATCCGGTCCCCGTGCCCGCTCCTGTTTGTGCCCACGTGCGGCCCTGCCTGTCCCGGCTGCTCCCCGCTGCCCAGCAGCTCTCAGCGCCCATTCCCGCGCTGCCCTTGGTCACCCGAGCCCGGAGAGCTCCCTGGGGCTGGCTCCCAGCGCCCGGCCCCTCGCGGCGCCCAGGGAACATAGGGAACATCCCGTCACGGCCCCGTGAACTCAGCACCCCCCAAATAGCCCGGCCAGCCTGGCCCCCAGCAGGAGCGCTCCGGCCCCGGCCCGCGGATGATCTTACAGCCGGGGAAGCTCCAAACATGCTGCTCCTGCCCATAAAAAGCAAAGGGCTTTGGGCATGGAATCATCGGGAGCACGGGGATTGCGCCAGCCGGGGAGAGCTCCCGGGAGGCAGCGCTGTTGGAACGGCGAAAGGGCAGAGGGAGCTGAGGCTGGGGCGGGGGAGCCCCGAAACGCAGCCCAGTCCCTGCAAGGCTTGTAAAACACACCAGAGCTCTGCTGCCGCCGTTTGGCTCCTTGGCCGCCTCGTCCTGATGGGAATACGTGACCCAAATCACGCACCAGAACCAGGTGTTAGGAACACAGAGGTGGTCATTCCGTTATATTGTGATCCCTGTTTTTCAATATCCCCCAAATCCCAGTGTGTCCCATACCTTGGCTCTGGAGACCATTCCAGAGAGCTGGAAGCTGGCAGAAGCCGGTCCCGCCTGGCAGTGCCTGCGGCACAGGCCCTGGGCACCAGCCCAGCAGTGGAACCCATCTGGTGGCAAGAGACTGCACAGGGAAGTCCTACTCAGTGAGAAGCTGAGTTTTCCAGGCAGGAAGAGGAAAAACACCTCACTGGCGCAATGGTCCAATGGATAAAATTGGAATTTAATTAAGTTAAGGAGAAGTTTGCAGAACTAGGAAATCCAAACCCCTCTCCCAGCGCGCCATGCGCTGCCCCCTTCCCGGACACGCATGGAGACAACGGCCCCTCCGGAGCCTCCTGGGCCGCAGCTGCTCCCGCTCTGCCGCGATTCCCCGGAATTCGCGCTCCTTGTCTCACCCGGGCGCCCGGGGCACGCTCAGGCGCCGCCGTCGGGGCGCGGGTCGGGGCGCAGGCGGATCTCCACGAGGCGCACGGCGCGGAGCAGCACGGCCAGCTGCGAGCACAGCCGCGACAGCACGTCCAGCACGGGCTCCGCCAGGTCCCGCACGCCGCCCAGCACCTTCAGCAGGAACAGCAGCAGCGGCTGCAGCAGGCTGTGGAACAACGCCGCCAGGAGCGGCTTCAGAGCGTGCTCACCGAGGGCTGTCAGGACACCGACCACCAGCGCCTGCATTGGGGGTGAAACTGTGTTTGAGGGATACTCGCCAGCAGGAGCCACCGTACACGGGCCGAGGCACAAAAACCCCACCGCGGGAGGGAAACGTGCAGCGGCGGAGCTTCTGCTCCCGGTACGGAGGGACTCTGGCGTGCCCAGCGTCTGCTCCGGCCGCGGCTCCGCGGGAACAGGGCGCTCACCTGCACCACGGCCTCGCCGAGGAAGCGGATCAGCTCCACCAGGAACAGGCTGAACACGCTGACCAGGCACCGCGGCACGGCAAAGAGCTCCCGCAGCCTCCGCTGCACCGGCCACTCGGAGCTGCCGCGGAGAGCGGGGAGGGTCAGAGCCGGAGGGCCGGCCCGCCGAGGGATGGATGCACCTCCATCCCGGGGCAGAGCCGGCCCGCCGAGGGATGGATGCACCTCCATCCCGGGGCAGAGCCGGAGGGCCAGCCCGCCGAGGGGATGGATGCACCTCCATCCCGGGGCAGAGCCGGCCCGCCGAGGGATGGATGCACCTCCATCCCGGGGCAGAGCTGCCCCGCCGAGGGATGGATGCACCTCCATCCCGGGGCAGAGCTGCCCCGCCGAGGGGATGGATGCACCTCCATCCCGGGGCAGAGCCGCCCCGCCGAGGGATGGATGCACCTCCATCCCGGGGCAGAGCTGCCCCGCCGAGGGGATGGATGCACCTCCATCCCGGGGCAGAGCCGCCCCGCCGAGGGATGGATGCACCTCCATCCCGGGGCAGAGCCGGCCCGCCGAGGGATGGATGCACCTCCATCCCGGGGCAGAGGTGCCCCGCCGAGGGGATGGATGCACCTCCATCCCGGGGCAGAGGTGCCCCGCCGAGGGGATGGATGCACCTCCATCCCGGGGCAGAGCCGGCCCGCCGAGGGATGGATGCACCTCCATCCCGGGGCAGAGCTGCCCCCCGAGGGATGGATGCACCTCCATCCCGGGGCAGAGCCGGCCCGCCGAGGGATGGATGCACCTCCATCCCGGGGTAGAGCTGCCCCCCGAGGGATGGATGCACCTCCATCCCGGGGCAGAGCCGGCACCCCAGCAGCTCCTTGGCAGCACATCCCAGCTCCCAGCCACCAAATCAGGGAGGAGAAAGCGCTGGAGCCGTGCTGCCACAGGCTCTCCCTGTATGGCCCAAACCCGCCTGAAGCAGCCCCAAAAGCCAGTCCCTGGGGATGGCACCCAGAGCAGCGGCTGGCCCGGGGAGCAGCAGCCCAGCTCCAGGGAATCCCGTCCGTCCGACACCACCGGAGCAGCTCCGGCGTGGGCAGTTCTGAGGCTCCCTCTCATGGCCACTGCCACGAGGTGATCCGGAGATTTATTCCGGTTTCTCTTTCCGGAAAAATACCAAGTGAGGAGGGTGAATTGTGCCGGGCTGGGAGGAAACCCCAACCCAGCGGAGCACCAGCATGCCCGGGAATGCATCGGCAGCAGCGCCGGTTTGGGGTGGAAGGAGCGACTGCAGGATGACCCAAACCCCGAGGTTTCCCCCCATTTTGTCCCCGTGACCAGACGCCGCGTTTCCCAGAATCCCAGCCGAGATGCTCCATGCTGCTGCTCGCCCGCCCAGGACCCCACTGAGGAGAAACCCCCAGGGAGGCCGAGCAGATCCCCCTGGGATCCCGGGGAACACATCCCTCCAGCGCCCCGCACCTGCTGCCTCGGGTGCCTTCCCCACCCGGGCTCAGCCCCTGGCCTGCGGCCAGACTCACGCAGGCTGCAGCTGTCCCTCGGGATCAGCTGGGGTCCCGGGAAAGCACGGACAGGGCAAGAACAGGCAGAGTGGTGGGATGGGCTGCCGAGCAGTCAGTGATCCAGCCGGGAACCCAGCCGGGAATCCACCTGCTCCGCTCCCACCCCCCGCTCACAGGGCTCTGAGCCTCTTCCCTGGGAATCCACCGGGATCTGATCTTCTCTTCTCCCGGCAATGCACGGGGCCCTACTCCCGCACCACCACCCTGGGTCCCGTGGGATCCGCTCCCTTCTCCAGGCATTCCCCCGGGATCTGCGCTCCCCTCGAGAAAGCCCCGCTCCCGTTCCCAGCGGTCGCACCGGGATCGGGGCGACAAAATAACATTAATCCCCTGAGATCTGCGAGTTAAACGGGGCGAGAGCGGCCCAAGCGCGCCGGGACCCCCGCGTCCCCTCCGTGCCCCCGGGGACACGCCGGCACCGGCACCGGCCCCGCCGGGGACACATCCGCCCCCCGCCCCCGCGGGGCAGCCTGGCGGGCTCCCGTTCACCGCCGGGGCCCAGGGCAGGAGGAGTCCCGGTACCTCCTTCGGTTCTTCCTCCCGGGGCGGGGCGGCGGCACCGGGGCGGCGCGGGGGGCACCGGGGGGGCCCGGCGTGCGGCGGGGTGCGCCCGGCGCCATGCGAGCAGCCCCGCCCCGGGCCGGCCCCGCCCCGACCGGGATCAGGCCCCGCCCCGCCCCGCCCCGCGCGAGCGGCCCCGAGCCCGGCCCCGCCCATTCCAGCACCTTGGTCACGCCCATCTAAGCCACGCCCCCATTGACGGACAGCCGCCTGGGGGCGGGAGCGCGGGCACGCCCACAGATGAATGACAGAGACTGTGGCCAATCACAGCCCGCAAAGGCGCCCCGGTGTTCCCGCCCATCGCGAAGATCCCCGCGCGTCACGTGGAGCGGGAAATGGGTGCTGTGTATGTAAATATATGCAAATCATATGTTAATTAGGGGCTAGCCAGCCGTGCAGGCTGACAGCCGGGCAGACGGGGCGGGACCCGAGGGTGGGGACACGGGGGTGGGGACACGGGGGGCTCACAGGGACACGAGGGGGGGGACATGGCGGAGAGCCGTGGGGGCGCGGGGGCCACATGGGGGTGGCTCGGAGGGACACGAGAGGGGTGACACGAGCGGGGGGGTGACCCCGTGGGGACACCGGGAGCCCCGCTCCACGCCCCGCGTCCCGGGGCGGGCCCCGCCGGTCTCGCCCCACGCCCACGCCCGGCCCCGCGTGCGGAAGCGCCGGGCGGCGGCCCCGGACCGGCCCCGAGCGCAGGTGAGCCCCGGGGCCGCTCCCGACGGGCGCGGGGAGTCCGCGGGGGGACCCCGTGGGTTGGGGGCCGTGGGGAGGGGGCCGTGGGGAGGGGGCCGTGGGGAGGGCCCGCGGCGTTGGCGGGGCGATGCTGGGATGCCGGGGAAAGCCGCGGGGACACGCGGGGACAGTGCCCGGTCCGCGAGGGGGCGGCAGCCCCGGACACGCCGTGCCCAGGAGCGGGGCCGCCGCCGGGCCCGTCCGTGCGACACGCGTGGGCGCTGCCCCGCGAGGGGACACCGGCGGGGACCCGCGGGGAGCGGGGGGGCTTCCCTCGGGGGGCTCCTGTGACTGCGCAAGGACCGCGGTCGGGACTTCCCGTGTCCCGGTGTCCCGCATGGACTCTCCGTCTCCCCCCGTCCCTCGTGTGCCACCCCCTGTCCCCGTGTCCCCTGTCCTCTGACCGTGTCCTCCCCATCCCGTGTCCCCTCTCTCCTCACGGAACCGTGTCCCTCCCCCCTTCTCCCGTACGTTTCCCGTGTCCCTCCTCATCCCCGTGTCGCTACATGTGTCCCCCATGCCTCGTGTGTCCCCTGTGTACTCCCCTCGTCCACTCTGTGTCCCCGTGTCCCCCATCCCGTGTCCTCCCCTTGTCCCTCGTGTCCCCTGTCCCGTGTCCCCTCCGTCCCCCTCACATCCCACGTTCCCTGTGTCCCGCTCTCCCCTCTGTGTCCCCTGTCCCTCGTGTCCCTCGTGTCCCCTCCCCTTCTCAGCTCCTCTTTTCTTTCCCCGAAGCCGCCGCAGCTTCTGCTTTCGGCCGCGGGCGCCGCCCCCGGGGCAGGCAGAGCTGGGGGGGCTCCCGCACCCTCCCGGCCCCGAAAGCGGAACCGGGGCTGCCCCGCGGGGCCGTGCGGGGCCGGTTCCTCTTTCTGGAGCGAGGGCGGCGCCCGGCGGTGTCCCCGGGCATGGAGCCCCCGCGGCGGGTGCGCCTCAAGCCCTGGCTGGTGGCCCAGGTGAGCAGCCGGCGCTTCCCGGGGCTGCGCTGGCTCGACCCCGAGCGCCGCCGCTTCGTCATCCCCTGGGGACACGCCACCAGGAACCCCCCGGGGCCGCAGGACCACGACACCATCTTCAAGGTGACACCGGCGACACGGGGCGGCAGGGACAGTGGGCACCTGGGGGACAGGGGCGATGTGTGATGGGGTGACAAGGGGGACATGGGGTGGGTGACAGTGGGGACATGGGGGACAAGGGACAGGAGTGACAGGGTGATGGGTGACGAGGGACGCAGGATGGGGGTGGCAAGGACGATGGGGCACACGGGACGGGGCGGCGGGACAAGGATGGTGGGGCACACGGGACGGGGGTGGCGGGACAAGGACGATGGGGGCACACGGGACAAGGATGATGGGGGCACACGGGCCGGGGTGGCGGGACGGGCACATGGGATGGGGTGGCGGGACAAGGACGATGGGGGCACACGGGACAAGGATGATGGGGGCACACGGGCCGGGGTGCCGCGCCGCGCTGACCGCCCCGCAGGCGTGGGCGCAGGAGACGGGCCGGTTCCGGGCCGGGGACCCGCCGGACCCCCCCCGCTGGAAGGCCACGCTGCGCTGCGCCCTCAACAAGAGCCGCGAGTTCCGGCTGCTGCTGGACGGGCCCCGCGGCTCCCCGGCGCAGCCCTTCCGCATCTACGAGCTCTGCGAGGAGCCCCCCGGGGGCGCAGGTACGGGGGGCTCTGGGGAGGCCTTTGAGCGCCCCACAGCGACCTGACATCCCACACGTCCCCCGCACCCACAAAGCCCCGCGCCCCGTGAGGTGCCAGCCCCCCGGCAGCCCCCGCACCCCAAAGGACCCAGCGCCCCCAGAGACCTGCCCCCCCAAGGGACCCACCCCCCTGTGAAGCCTCAGTGCCCCATGAGTCCCCAGGACCCCTCAATATTCCCCATGAGTCCCCAGTTGCCTCTGCATTTCCCAGCCCCTCTCTCCCTTGCAGACGGGGGGGATGAGGATGACTATGGCTTCAGCGGGGAGGAAGACGTCAGCCAGGTATCTGGGGGGGCTCGGGGTGGGGGTATCCCCAAACCAGGGACACCCCAGAGGGCCTGGGGGTCCCTGTAATGCCCGCTCTGCCCTGCAGCTCCACAAGATGACATCCCTGAGCATCGATGGTGAGTGGGGGGCTCAGGGTGGCTCGGGGTGTCGGGGGGGCTGGGGTGCACCCTCTGACCCCCCTCTCTGCTCCAGACACGCAGCACGGGGGGGACCTGCTGCCCCCCTACCCCTGGCCCAAGGAGGAGGCTCCCCCCTTTGCCAGCCACTGCCCCCCGGGGGGGCCCTTTGGGCCTCCCCCCCCGGCACTGCTCCAGGGGGAGGTGGGGGGCACCCACGGGGCTCCTGAGCTGCTCCCCGGCGCCCTCGCTGAGATGGGGCCCCCCCTGGGCCCCCCGGGACCCTCATCCACCTGCCCGGTGGCACCGACAGAGCACCTGATCCCCGACCTGCTCGTCAGCCCCCACATGCTGCCACGTGAGCAGGGCTGGGGCCTGGGGGGCTGGCTGGGCTGGCCTTGGCTGCGGTGGGTGCAGGGACTGGGGTGGCCATGGGGGGGGACAGAGTGGCCATGGGGAGGGGACAGAGTGGCCATGGCTGTGGGTTTGCCATGGCTGTGGGGTGGCCATGGGATGTATGAGAGTGGCCACAGGGCCGCTGGGTGAGGGTGGCCATGGGGTGGCTGGGTTGGGGTGACCGTGGGCACAGGGTGGCTGTGGGATGGATGAGGGTGGCCATGGGGTGGCTGTGGGATGGGTGAGGGTGGCCATGGGGTGGCTGGGTTGGGGTGACCGTGGGCACAGGGTGGCTGTGGGATGGGTGAGGGTGGCCATGGGGTGGCCCTGGGGTGCTCCCGGCCCCGCTGAGCCCGTGTTCCCCCGGCAGTGACTGACCTGGAGCTGAAGTTCCAGTACCGGGGCCGCCAGGTGTGCGCCCTGACCGTCAGCAACCCGCACGGCTGCCGGCTGTTCCACAGCAGCCTGGAGCCCACGCGGGAGCAGGAGGAGCTCTTCGGGCCGCTGACGCTGGAGCAGGTGCCCTTCCCTGCTCCCGACGCCATTCCCAACGAGAAGCAGCGCTTCTACACCCACCAGCTGCTGGACGTGCTGGACCGAGGGCTCATCCTGGAGCTCCAGGGCCAGGACCTCTTTGCCCTGCGGCTCTGCCAGTGCAAGGTCTTCTGGACTGGGCCCTGCGCCGCGCCCCAGCCCGGCCCCAACCCCATCCAGAGGGAGACAAGGACCAAGCTCTTCAGCCTCGAGGGCTTCCTCAATGGTCGGAGGGGAAGGGGGGGTGGCCCTGTGACCCTTGAGGGCAATGGATTGGGATGGAGAGGCCAGCTGGGGTGGGGGCACACCAGGCACGGGGTGGCATCAGGGGGACAAATGTGCAATGGGGACACCAGCTGGAATGGTGGGGACTCCAGGTGGCACATGGGAACCTGGGGCAATGGGGGACAGAGCTGGCATGGGGTCACCAGCTGGCTCTCGGGGCTGCCCTCAGTGGGGTGCTGGTGGCCCAGGCAGGCGTGGGCTCCCATCTTGTCCCTCACCTCGGTGTCGGCCCCGCAGGCCTCATCCAGTTCCAGAAGGGGCAGACCCCCACCCCGCCCCCCTTCGAGATCTTCCTCTGCTTCGGCGAGGAGTGGCCGGACCAGAAGCCCAAGGAGAAGAAGCTGATCACGGTGCAGGTGAGGGGCGGGCCCGCGGCTGTCCCGGGGCACGGCGGGGTCCCTGTCCCGGTGACGCCCCGCGGGGTCCCTGTCCCGGGGCACGGCGGGGTCCCTGTCCCGGTGACGCCCCGCGGGGTCCCTGTCCCGGGGCACGGCAGGTCCCTGTCCCGGGGCACGGCGGGGTCCCTGTCCCGGTGACGCCCCGCGGGGTCCCTGTGCCGGTGACGCCCCGCGGCTCCCGCAGGTGGTGCCGGTGGCGGCGCGGCTGCTGCTCGAGATGTTCTCCGGGGAGCTGTCCTGGTCGGCCGACAGCATCCCGCTGCAGATCTCGCACCCCGACCTCAAGGACAGGATGGTGGAGCAGTTCAAGGAGCTGCACCAGCTCTGGCAGAGCCACCAGCGGCTGCCGCCGGCGCAGCCCCCGCCCGACCCCTCCGCGGGGCCCTGGGCGCTGCCCCCCGGGCCCCTGCCCCACTGACAGGGACACGGGGACAGCTGGCACCGCCAGCCGGGGTGAGTCACTGCGTGGCCAGCTCGGCTGGTGGGGCCGGGGCCACCCAGCACCGTCCTCATGCCTGTCCCTACCCCCGTCCCCATGCCCGCCCCCCCAGAGCTGGCAGGGACCGGCACCAGGGGGCTCTGCAGGGGAAGGGGACCGTGACCGACCCCCCCCGGGGCAGCCCTGCGCCCCTCCCTGCACTGCCAAGGATAATCCCCCTGGGATTTTGGGGGGAAACAGCAAGAAAACAGGGCTGGGGCCACCTCGGACCTGGAGCCTCCAGGGATGGGGGGCACCCAGCGCTGGGGGGGCACAAAGCAGCCCCAGCCCTGGGAGGAGAACCAGAGGGACCTTAGGAGGTTTTAATTTATTTTTTCAGTTTTTTGTTGTTTTTTATTGTTCTCGAGATGGCTACACACCCCCGGAGGGAACCGCATGCGCCCGCCCGCCCTGCCCGCACTCGAGCCACCGCCTCCTACCCCAAAATCAAACAAAGAAAACCCCGAAAAAGGGAAAAAAAGAAAAAAGAAAAAACCAAACAAGAAAACAAACAAAAAAAGCAGAACAAAATAAAATATAAATCTCTATTTGCAGAGTCCGTCCCGCCCGTGTCGTCTCAGGGAGTCGGCACCAGGCAGGCCACGGTGGGCTCAGGGGGGCAGCGCCCCAGGACCCCCAACTGACCCCCCCATCTCCCTAAACAATTTGTACTGTTTGTTTTTTGTTTGTTTCTTTTCCTTCTTTTTTGTCTCCATTTCACAGAAAGTTTTTCTACTTCTTTTGCTGCCAGGCGGAGCCGATGGCTCGGCGTGGCTCCGGTGCCTGGTGGGTTGCAGTCGGGTCGGAGGCGCTGCCCCGGGGCTGCTGCTCGGGCGGTGGCCCAGCCCCGGGCAGGGTGGCCCAGCCCCGGGCAGGCGGGGCCGCCGGGACCCCGAGCCCTCCTCCCTCCCGTGGCTCCGGACTCCGGGACGCGCTGGAGCGGGCGAGAGCCCTCGGCTGATTGTGGGACACATTCTTGGGTTGCTGTTTCCTGTCTTCTCCTTAAAGACATTCCTGGCAGGAGGAAGGGAGCTTCAGCCCTTTGTCCCCGATGTCCTGCGGGGCGGGGGCCCGGAGCCAGCCCTTACCTGGGAGACAGGTGCCACGTGGAGCCGGAGCTATCGGAACAGGCGGGTGAAGTCCCTCAGAGCCCAGCAGACTTGTTTACATTCCTCGGCACTGCAAGACAAGGGGGGACATCATGGGGTGACCCCAAGGGGACATTTGGGACCCAGGGAAGGTGTCCTGCCGAGGGATGGGAGCTGGGAGCCTGGCAGCTCGCCTCCAAGGTGTTGGGAGAGATGGAGGGACAATCATCAGGGCAGAACGAGGTCAGCAGCCCCCGGGACTGTCCCTGGAGCAGACCTGTGTGCCACCACAGTGGTGGCTGCGTGGAAGGAACCAGCTGCCCCCAGGCACTCAGCCTCTGGGATTTGTCCAGGGACGAGATGGAGCCAGGCAGAGGCAGGTGATGTTCCCAAAGCAGCTGGTGGCCCTGGGAAGGGACAGGCCTGGGCAGGGCCTGGCAGCTGGAACCAGTGACTCACAGGGATGAGGAGGTGGCTCAGGAAGGGCCCGAGGCTCTGCAGGTATTGGGCCAGGCAGGAAAACCCGTTGGGTGATGGCAGAGGCGCCACACGGCCCCAGGGCCCCGTGCAGGCAGGTGGCACATCCCAGCAGCATCAGTGGCACAGGCAGGGCTGGGGCTGCTGGAGGCCAGCCTGTGGGAGGGAGCCGGTGCCAGCTGGAGAGCCCGTGGCACTCACCTGGTGACCTGCTTGTGGAAGTCGGTGAGCTGTTTGTGTGTCACCTGGATGGCTCCGCCCGTGGTTTCCTTTGGCAACCCCTTCAGCGAGTTCTCCAGCCAGCGGCAGAACGTCTGTGCCAGGGAAAGGGAGCGACTCGGAATGCGGAGCCCAGCCCGGCTCCCAGGCCCCCCTCGGCAGAGCTCGGGGGTCCCAGCCCTGCCCCCGGGCCCATGCTGTCCCTGGGGGTCCCTCCCCTCACCGGGCGGTCGATCTGCATGATCTCCCAGAGCACCTCGGCGACGTCGGGCAGGGTGTAGGGCGGGAGGCAGAAGCAGCACGTCTGCAGGAGCTGGTTCACGAGCTGCTGCCCCAGCTGGGTCATCACCTGGTTGATGAGCTCCTTCCGCACCTCAAAGTCCTCCTCGTGCTGTGGGAGGAAGGAGAGGGGGGTGGGCAGGGCCTGGGGACAGGGACACACTGGTCCTGGGGACAAGGATAAGTTCCTCGCTCTGCAGGCAACTCCCAGAGCTTCTCTGCCAGCAGCGGTGGGGAAACCAGGGCGGCTTGTGGGGACAACAGGACAGGGCAGATGAGGATGGCAGGGCTGACAGGGCTTGGAGCAGCCTGGGACAGTGGCAGGTGTCCCTGCCAGGGCAGGGGTGGCACTGGAGGGGCTCTGGGGTCCCTTCCCATCCAAACCATTCCATGATTCCATGGTGACATCCCCGTGTGTCACTCACGTCGTTGGCCACGCCGGTGTGGATCAGATCCCGCAGGAATTTCATGACGCTGCAGTTGGCGTCCCGGTGGTCCAGGGTGGTGGCAGCGATGGCCCACTGCAGGATGGGGATCATCACCTGGCTGCGCAGGAGGGTGATGGGGCTGCGCTGGATGAACCTGCCCGGGGACACAGACAGACAGACGTCAGGGCAGCTCTGCCTCTCCCCGCTCCACTGCTCCCGTGGCTGCTCCCATGGGGACCCTCCACGAGGGGAGAGGGGCCGGGTGGCCTGCAAAGGAGGTGGCACCTGGCTGCCAGGCGGAAGAGGTCATCCACGGTGTCTGGGTGGTTCTGGAGGCCGTTGGGTTGCTCGAGGAGCTGGAAGGTGGGGATGCAGAGAGCCTGGGGAGAACAGGGATCCATCAGCAACTACCTGGGATCACTCCTCAAGCTGCCCTTCCCCGCATGGAACAGGCCAGGGCTGCCCCATCCTTGGAAGTGCCCAGGGACAGGCTGCAGGGGGCTGGGGACAACCTGGGAGAGTGGAAGGTGGGCCTGCCCATGGATGGGCTTCAAGGTCCCTTCTTACCCAAACCAATTTGAGATTCTATATAGATGGGGTATTAGGGAAAATTCCTGCTGGAAAGGCTGTCCAGCCCTGCACAGCTGTCCGGGACAGGGGTGGAGTCCCCACCCCCAGAGGGATTGAAAGCTGTGTGGATGTGGCACTAGGGGACAGGCTCAGCGGTGGCCTCAGCAGTGCTGGGGGACGGTTGGACTCGATGGGCTCAGAGGGATGTTCCACGCTGCGCTTTGGGCAGGCGGGCCCCACCTGCAGCATGTCGAGCAGGCCCTGCCGGCAGCCCTCCTCCATGCCGTACTCATCCACCAGGATGCTGCCCAGGTAGAGGAAACAGGAGTGCTGGTGTTCCCGGTACACATTCACCATCTGGGGAGACAGGAACGCTGCACAGGCACCGCCACATCTGCCCTGGCCCCACATCCCTCCGGGCCCAGCCCGTCCCCTGGGCGCAGGGACATCCCAACAGACTGGCTCAGGTCCTGGGAGCATCTCTGTGCTGCGGCCACCTGAGCCAGCAGTGCTTCTCCACGGAAGCTTCCCCCTGGAGCCCGGCGGGAGCCAAGTGGAGCAGGGAACACCCAGCTCTGGGATTCAGGGATCCTTCCCTCAGGCTGGGTTACCTCCCCAAGGAGCCGCACCATGCAGGGTTTCACACACTGCATGTGATTTTCCCAAATCACACACACATACACACAGGGATCCACAACCTCCCTGCACCCCCACCTCTTCCGAAGCCTCTCTCCTCCCCAAGGGTTTATGCTGGAATTCCCAAGACTGCCAGGATTCACTGCAGCACTTCCCGGAGCCCACAGCCACCCCTGTGACGCTCGTGGCAGCCCCGGCGACCCGAGCCGTGCCCCCCGGGCCCCCAGAGCCGCACCTGTGTGACGAGGGGCTGCAGCAGCGCGGCCGAGCCCTTGCCCACGCAGCGCACGGCGAAGCGCAGGCAGCGGCAGCAGCGCTCCACGATGCGGTTGTCGGCACTGTGCTTGTTCAGGGTCTCCGACAGCACCGGCCAGATCTGGGCACGGACACGGGCGAGGGGTCACACCCGGCCCGGGACACTGCCCGCTCCCTCCCGGGCCCCAGGGCAGCCAGATCCCAGGGAGCGACGGCAGATGGGGGAGAAAAGCTTCCTGGAGGAGCCTGGGGTGCTTTATCCCCTCCAGCGCAGCGTGGCAAATGGACACAGGCAGGGAAATCAAACACCTGGGGCACTCCCAGAGGCAGGGCCCCTTCCAGAGGGTTGAAGCCTCAGATTTCCCCCTCCACACCTCAATCCCTGCTTCCAGGAGTGACAGGAGGGTGCCCCACAGCTCCCCTCCCATGCAGCCCTGGGCAGACACATGGCAAGCAGGAACTGGGACTCTGTACAACACCCCAGGTACCCCTACCTGGAAACCCCCACCCCAAAATCCCCCACAGAACCCTCTCCCCAAATCCCAGCACTCTCCCACGCACCTCCTGAATGACTTTTTGGCACGGGTGGACCTGGCCGTTCTCAACAATGGGGTTGGTGTGTCTGTGGGAACAGCCAAGGGTTAAGGGGGGTTTGGGATTAAAGACAAGGAAAAGGGTTGGAGCTGTGGGAAGTGCACCAGGAACTGGCGTGGGGGGCACCTCAGGAGCTGGAACCTAGGGAAGCAGAGACTTCCAGCCCATTCCCCAAGGGCTGGGGAGAAGGAGGGGGCGCACAGTCAGGCTCTGGGGGAGCAGCAGTGCCCCAGCTCCTTCCTCACCTGAAGATGACGGCGAGTCGATCCAGGGGCACTGTAGGGTCTGAGGAGAGGCCATTGCTTGGCTCCTGGGAGAGCAGCTGGGAAACAAGGGAAAAGGACAGAATTTCAGGAGCACAGGTAGCCCTGTGCAGACACTGCCGGGACACTGACCCACAGCAGCACCTCCTCAGGTGGGATTAGGGAAGGGCTCAGTCCTGGCCATGCCCTGTGTGGGTGCTGGGCCCTGCCCCCACAGAACAAGTGACAGGGTGAGAGGGAATGGCCTCAAGCTGTGCCAGGGGAGGGTCAGGTTGGATACTGGGGGTTATTCCTGGCCCTGGCACAGCTGCCCAGGGCAGAGGTAGAGTCCCCATCTCTGAAGGGATTTAGAAGCTGTGTGGATGTGGCACCTGGGGACACAGGTACTGGTGGCTTTGGCAGTGCTGCAGAACGCTTGGACTCAAGGGGCTCCAGGGGCTTCTCCAACCCAAACAATTCCATTCTCTAGGATACACCTCTGGCTCTGAGGACACAGCTGCTGCAGCAGGGCTGGGGCCTGGCCACTGTCCCCAGGGTCCCCTCCCAGGTGCTGCCCCCCCACCCAGACGCACCTTCTTGAGCGCCAGCACCTGCACGGCGCAGAGCTCGCTCAGGCACTCCGAGATCTTCTCCAGGGGCAGCCGGGCCAGCACCAGCGCCGTGCCTGCAGGGACAGACACTGCTCAGGAGCAGGGAGGGCAGAGGGGCGATCCCATTCCCAGATGGAATGGCTGTGGGACAATGGGCAGGGCCTGGGAGAGCTTCCCCGCAGCTGAACCTGGCTCTGCCTGAACCAGACACCGAAACGCTTCAGTCCCGGCAGGGAGCAACGCTGGTGTGAGGGACAGGCACAGGCCAAGGGATGCCACAAGCACATCTGGTCTCCCCGTGTGTCCCCAGTGTCCCCCATCCCAGTCCAGCAGCACTATGAGATCCTGGGAATCTCCAGGGAAACCTCCCTGGCTTGGGAATTCCTGGCTTGTTCTAAGGGAGGGGGAGAAAACCCTTTGGCAGGGAGAGGAGCAGCTGAGCCAGTGCTGGGGCATCCAGTAGAACAAGGGGAGTTTTGTCTCCCATGGCAGCACACGACTGCAGGGAAGGCTCCCTGGCTCTGGGGTAAAGGCTCCAGCAGCACTGGAATTCACTGAAAATCTTTAAGGCACATCCCCAAAACCATCTGTGGTTGAGGAGGCACATGGTGCCGAACAGTCCAGTGAGACACCAACACTCTGAGTTAAAAATCTCCATTCTTGAGCCCAAACTCTCTAAAAGAATGACCAGTACTCCCAAATCTCCACCCTCTGTGTCCAGCAGGTGATTCCCAGAGTTTGGATGGAGCAGTGACCCACTGCCAGCCTGGCTCTCAGCATTTCCCACATGTTCTTCCCACATATCCAGCCCTGGACAGTCCCTGAGCTCTGTCTCGGGGATGGGGACAGTTACCGATCTAGGATTTATTTTTGCCTCCAGCCCCAAGGGAGCTCCTGAGGACGCTCTGCATGTGGAATGGGACATGGGCCCACCAGGACAAACCCCACGAGGATGGGGCTCAGCGCCCTGGGGAGCACTCCCATGGATCCCCCAGCAGATACCCACCCTTGAGCAGCCCCACGGCGGCCTCGGGCGACAGCGCGAAGGAGTCGAGGGCGCGGGCGATCTCCAGCAGCCCCGAGAAGTGCTGGGCCATGTGGTCCCGGCACACGGAGCAGATGTTGTGGATGGCCTTGGCCGCGGCCGACGCCAGGCGCCGGTCACAGAGCCCCTTCATCAGGTAGCCCAGCACGGGATCTGCGGAGACAGGGGCTCAGCGGGGCGGCGGGGGGCAGCGGGGCGCGGCGGGGGCGCGGGACTCACCCAGGAACTGCGGGTTCCTGTCCACCACCTCGCTCATCTCGCCCACCAGCTCGATGCTGGTGTAGCGCACGGCCGTGTGCACCGACTCGGGCAGCCGCACCACGCCCTCCAGCACCTCCACCAGCGTCGGGTTGTTCTCCCTGCGGGACAGCCTCGGCTCAGCGCCTGCGGGGGCCGGGAGGGGCTGCCGGGCCCTCCACCTCACAGGGACTCTGAGTCTGCCATGTGTGACTGGGAGCTCACTGGGACAGACCCTGTGAGCGAGCGTGGGGCAGCCCCACGGACACCAGTGCCACAGCAGGGAACAGACAGGGAACACTGAACGCCTCCAGGGAGTGCCCTACCACTACAGGGGACACGAGAACTGGGGGGGTCATTATGTGGGCACTGAGCCCCACCACTGCTGGGGGACACGAGAACTGGGGGGGTCATTATGTGGGCACTGAGCCCCACCACTGCTGGGGGACATGAGAACCAGGGAGGGTCATTATTGGAAATGAGCCCCATCACTGCTGGGGGACATGAGAACCAGGGGGGGTTCATTATGTGGGCACTGAGCCCCACCACTGCTGGGAGACACGAGAACTGGGGGGTTCATTATGTGGGCACTGAGCCCCACCACTGCTGGGGGACATGAGAACCAGGGGGGTCATTATCTGGAACTGAGCCCCACCACTGCTGGGGGACACGAGAACCAGGGGGGGTCATTATGTGGGCACTGAGCCCCACCACTGCTGGGGGACACGAGAACCAGGGGGGGGGTCATTATTGGAAATGAGCCCCATCACTGCTGGGGGACACGAGAACCAGGGGGGGGTCATTATCTGGGGACTGCCTCCTCTGCTGCAGGAGGGTGTGATGGGTGATCCCAGGCTGGTGGGGGCAGAGCCCCAGTGCTTCCAGCCAGCACTCCCAGGAATAAGGCATTGGAAAATCGAGCAGGAGCAGCCTCAACACAGATAACAGGAGCTGGTGATGTGAAGGGACTGAGGTGACTCCTCCAGGTGTCTGGGGAGCAGGGGGATAGATTCCCAGCCTCACAAGGAAAGGAGGGATGGTGTTACCAGCCTCCTTGGGAAAAGGAGTGACAGCAATCACAGCCTCCCAGGGAAGAGAGGGATGGGGATCCCAGTGTCCCAGGGGTTGGAGGGACAGCATTCCAAGCCCAGGGAAGGACAGATGGGTTGTCCCACTGCTGGCAGTGCAGAGGACTCACTGTGGGCTCACCACCCTGGGTGTCACCTGTCCATGCTTCCACTGCCACTAACACAGGAGGAAACACTTTCAGGGACTTAACCTTCCCTAAGGATACCTAGGAGAACTCCACCTGGATGGGGAAGGATCCCCAATGAATGCTTTGGGTGTGAACAGACCCCCAAGCCCCTCCAGTGCCACCCCCTGCCATAGTAGGGACACCTTCCACAGTCCCAGCTTGTTCCAAGCCTGGTCCAACCTGGCCTTGGACACTGCCAGAGACGGGAATGCCCTTGGGATATCTGTGGTGTCTGTGTCACAGGGAGGCAGCCCCAGCCCCCCAGACACAGGCAGGACTCACTGGTCGACGCTCTTGGCGATGGAGGCCATGATGAAGAGCACGGCTTCTGTCACCTCCCAGGGCGGGTTCCCGTCCTTGAGCGTCGCGTAGAGCTGCGGGAGGGACGGTCACCGAGGGGCCAGGAACCCCCATCACCAACCCCTGCCCCAAGGCCCTGCTCCTGACCCCCCAGCCCCAACTCCCGCCCCTCACCTCTCCCACCCCCAAACTCCCACCCCTCACCCATCCTACTCCTCACCCATCCCACCCCTCACCCATCCCAGCCCCAAACTCCCACCCCTCACCCCTCCCACCCCCAAACTCCCACCCCTCACCCCTCCCACCCCTCACCCCTCCCACCCCCAAACTCCCACCCCTCACCAATCCCATCCACAAACTCCCACCCCTCACCGATCCCAGCCCCAAACTCCCACCCCTCACCCATCCTATCCCCAAACTTCCACCCCTCACCGATCCCAGCCCCAAACTCCCACCCCTCACCCCTCCCACCCCCAAACTCCCACCCCTCACCCATCCTACTCCTCACCCATCCCACCCCTCACCCCCTCCCACCCCCCAAACTCCCACCCCTCACCCCTCCCACTCCTCCCACCCATCCCAGCCCCAAACTCCCAGCCCAGCTGTGGGCCCAGAGAAACCCCCACATTCCACGTTGTGGGACCACAGTGGCTTTCCCCAACATGTCAGACACCTCCTGCTCTCCCAGAGCAGTTCCCAGCACACACTTCCTTGTGCACATGTGTGACCTCCTCCAGTCCCAAAGGCCACCAGGGCTTGGTGACCCACCCTGGCATTTGCCTGCACCTCACCACACTCCCGCAAACCCACCTGAGCAAAACACTCCACTGAGCCCACCAGGAAGATCAGGTCCTTCACCAGGTCCGAGACACGCATCCGGAACTCCCCGAAGTCATCGGTCTCCTCCGGGACTCCCTCCTGAGGGAGAGGAGGGAGAGCACAAGGGCAGCTCAGGGGAGTTCAGGCTCCCCCTCAGCCACAGCCAGGGGAACACCAGCGGTTCTGTTTCAAGGAGATCCAGCATTCCTGCCCTCCTGCAACAGACCAGGCTGCTGGAGGCTCTGGAGAGCTGTGCCCAAGGAAAACATCACCAGCCTGAGCACACACGTGTATGCCTGCTCCAACAAGTGGAGGAAGGGATGGGAAGCAAGGGGATGAGGAGGGGAGGGGAGGACAAACCATCCAAGAGTGCCCAGAAGAAGATACCAGCCGGGGCTAGTGAGCCCTCCTTATCCCAATAAAATTGCCTCAAGCAGGGACAACACAGCTTCCAAGGGGATACACACACATCCCACTGCCCTGGCAGTTCCATAGGGACACACACACATCCCAGGGCTTGCACAGGGACTCACACACACACATCCCAGCTGTTCCACAGGGACACACACACATCCCAGCTGTTCCTTAGGGACACACACACACACATCCCAGCTGTTCCCCAGGGACACACACACACACATCCCAGCTGTTCCACAGGGACACACACACACACATCCCAGCTGTTCCACAGGGACACACACACACACATCCCAGCTGTTCCACAGGGACACACACACACACATCCCAGCTGTTCCACAGGGACACACACACACACATCCCAGCTGTTCCATAGGGACACACACACACATCCCAGCTGCTCTACAGGGACACACACACACACACATCCCAGCTGTTCCATAGGGACACACAGACACACATCCCAGCTGTTCCACAGGGACACACACACACATCCCAGCTGCTCTACAGGGACACACACACACATCCCAGTGCTTGCACAGGGATTCACACACACACATCCCAGCTGTTCCACAGGGACACACACACACATCCCAGCTGTTCCCCAGAGACACACACACACACACACACACACACATCCCAGCTGCTCTACAGGGACACACACACACACATCCCAGCTGTTCCACAGGGACACACACACACACCCAGCTGTTCCATAGGGACACACACACACATCCCAGCTGTTCCACAGGGACACACACACACATCCCAGCTGTTCCCCAGAGACACACACACACACACACACACACACACACACATCCCAGCTGTTCCCCAGGGACACACACACACACATCCCAGCTGTTCCATAGGGACACACACACACACATCTCAGCTGTTCCATAGGGACACACACACACATCCCAGCTGTTCCACAGGGACACACACACATCCCAGCTGTTCCACAGGGACACACACACACACATCCCAGCTGTTCCACAGGGACACACACACACATCCCAGCTGTTCCATAGGGACACACACACACATCCCAGCTGTTCCATAGGGACACACACACACACATCCCAGCTGTTTCACAGGGACACACACACACACATCCCAGCTGTTCCATAGGGACACACACACATCCCAGCTGTTCCACAGGGACACACACACACACACACATCCCAGCTGTTCCATAGGGACACACACACATCCCAGCTGTTCCATAGGGACACACACACACACACACACACATCCCAGCTGTTCCCCAGGGACACACACACACACATCCCAGCTGTTCCATAGGGACACACACACACATCCCAGCTGTTCCACAGGGACACACACACACACATCCCAGGTGTTCCATAGGGACACACACACACACCCCCAGCTGTTCCCCAGGGACACACCCACCCCCCTGCCCATTCCACAGGCCCTTACGTGGTCGGAGTCGAGCTGGCAGTGCCGGGCCAGCGCGTGCAGCAGGCGCTGGATGTAGGCTTTGAAGATGCTGTGGATCACAGCATCGTCCGTCTTGTACAGGTGCTCCCCCAGTCTATACCAGAAGTTAAAGGAAATTTCTACCACCTGTTTGGAAAGAAAAATACAGCATTTTGTTACAGAATAGCAGAACATAGCAGAATGTTTTTCCCCACTGTGACAGTGTCCCAATGGAGAAACAGAAACCCTGGCCCTGGGTGGCAGCAGTGGCAGCACCACAGATGTGTCAGAGCTGCTGTGCCACACAGTGGTGACACAGGGACCAGATTCACCAATTTCTCTGCCTGTCAGTTAATAAAGGGCTTGGGACCCCCACTGACACTGAAGAGCTGCCCCAGCCCTTGGCAGCCAAAGCCTCTCCAGCCCAGAACCACCCCAGAGCGGGGCCTGGGGCTCTGGGAGCAGCTCAGGCTGCAAGTGGATGCAGCCCCTTTGTGGTGGGTTCTTTTATTTATTGTGTGGTTATTGCACAAAAACCATGAGTGCAGATTTAGTCAGGAGCAGCTGCAGAGCTGCATGTCCCCCTCAGCACTGATGGCACTCATGGATGAGGTCGTGGCCAAGGAAAACTGAGCTTAACAGACCTGGGAAGGGAGGGAAAGAGTCCCAGGGACCCCAGGGAGTGTATGGGGCCTGGTGGAGCACAGCCACCCATGGCAAACCAGCCAGGCAGCAGCTTCCATCCACTGAACACAGGCAGGGATCAGCTACTGGCACTTAAAGGTTTGGGAAGAATAAAAAGATAAAGAATTAAAGAATAAAGAGACCAAAACAATGACAAGTTTTGCTCCTAAGGCAGGTGGGCAGGTACTTTGATGTGAACCTGCATTTCAGTCACTCACAGGGCAAAATTCCCAGGAACCACAAATCCCCACTGAGCTTGACTTTAGCATGTGGGAAAGCACTAGCAGGGGTTTCAGAGCTGTGCTGGCAATCCCAGGACACCCAGACGGAAACATGAAGCCCACGAGTGCAGAGCAGGGATTCCAGAGCCCGCAGCTCCCAGGGCCATGACTCCCAGGGCAGCAGCAGCAGCAGCAGCAGCAGCAGCAGCAGCAGCAGCAGCAGCAGCAGCAGCAGCAGCAGCAGCAGCAGCAGCAGCAGCAGCAGCAGCAGCAAGGTTTCCCCCGTGCCTGGCTGCAGCTCACCTCGTACTGCGGGGTGCCCCGCGCAGATGAGCAGCAGCTCCAGCGTGCGCAGGTCGCCCAGGCCCTGGCCCGGCGTGCACACGATCTTGTCCAGGAAGGTCTCACACAGCTCGGTGAACACACGGCAGTAGTTGAGCACCCTGCAGAGGGACAAGGGTTGGATCAGCCTCACGGGCTTTACCCCAGTGCAGAAGGACAAGGAGGGACAGGGGTTGGATCAGCCTCACGGGCTCTACCCCAGTGCAGGGCACGGCTGGGCAAAATGGTCTAGGGGGGTCAACTTCTGCTTTGCCAGCAGCTGGGAGATGCTCCAGCAGGGGAAGTGGGTGCAAACACTGGGCTCCAATAAGCAAATCTGCTGAAACAGTGATCTCGAACTTCTCCAAAAGCCCAGTGAGGGCATGGTTCCAGTCCAGCCCAGCCCCTGGCCCCTTCAGGTGTGTCTTGCAGTGAGGGGCCCAGACCCGCTCCCAGGACTTGGGCGTGACCCCACGAGTGCCCAGCACAGGGATGGGCACTGCCCAGCCCCAGTGCCCCCAGCACTGCTGATGCCCTGGCACTGGTGTCTCTGTCTGGAGGCTGACACGGCACCAGCAGGTCAGCGCCGTCCTGCCCGTCCCTCCCGGCCACAGCAAGGTCCCTGTCCCTCACTTGTCCAGGTCCTCCCGTGCCACAGCCATGTGATAGGCACTCTCGAGGGTGAGCACGCCCTGGAAGAGCTGCAGGGCCAGGGGCAGGTTGGTCTCCACGTTCTCGATGGCGTAGAGGGCTGAGCACACGCAGTCCGACGCAGCCTCGTGCAGGTTGGACGAGGTCTTGTCCTGTTGCTGCAAGGCACAAAAGCCCAGCAATTATCAAAGAATCCTGGAACTTCCTGAGCTGGAAGGGAGCACAGGGATCACAGATCCAGCTCCTGGCCCTGCACAGACACCCCAACGATCCCAGGGAGGGGATTGCATCCCTGGGAGGGGAGCTCTGCCAGCCTCGGGGCTGTGCCCATTCCCCAGGGAGCCTGGGCAGTGCCCAGCACCCTCTGGGGCAGAACCTTTCCTGCTTTCCAGCCTGACCCTCCCTGGCACAGCTCCAGCCATTCCCTGGCTCCTGTCCCTGCTCACAGGGAGCAGAGATCAGAGCTGCCCCTCCGCTGCCCCAATTCTATCATGCAATCAGACAGTAATGAAACCACCAGGTTTTTGTTCTTGTTCCCACAATGGCTGGATTTGATCTTGGAGATCTATTCCAACCCTAAGAATTCTGTGGAAACATTTTGTACAGGTCCTGCACAGCCACAGCCCCCACTGGCCTCGTAACCTGCTTCCCTGGACACTCCAGGTCAGACTGACCCTTCCCCAAGGGAACCTGGCAACTTCCCTGGCAAACACAGGAGGGGAAACACCAGCTGGAACCCAGGGCAGCTTGGAAGGAAGGAAACCACCATGCTGCTCATCACCTGGCTGGACACAGAGTCATCACTCCCACTGGGAGGAGAGGTGGGAGCTGGGGAGTGCTAGGTGGGGATGGAGACAAGGTTTCCACAAGCAAGTGTGGAATATTGACCAGGGATGGTCTGGGGGGTCAGTGAATCCCACGGGTGGTGACTGAGTGAGGGGGATCTACAGGGGAGGAGACAGGACATACAGAGCACCAGGAGAGAGCAAGCAGGGAGGAAACAAAGGAGCAGAGACTCTGTGAGTCCTGCTGAAGGAGATTTCAGTGGATTTGGGAAACAATTCCTGGTGCCACTGAAGGGAGAAGGGGAGGAAGGAAAAACGCCCCACCTAAAGTGCCATTAACCACTAAACAGGCTGGTGAGCCCCACAGCCTGTCCTGGCAGCAGCTCCTGCTACAGCTCCACTCGAAGCAGGATCCCACATGGATATTCAGGATCCTGCACGGATATCTTTCCTTGGGAGCCCTCATCTGCATTTGTCATTCATTAAATCATGCAAATGAGGGATCCCATGGGAGAGAGGGAGGAGGGACAGACAATGTCTGCAGCAGAAACCTCCATCCTCCAGGAATTCCTCGCTCTGGCTCCACTCCCTGCCTGCCCTGGCTCAGTGGCACAGGACTCTGCACACCTCCAGCCCTGCCACACTCAGCTGGACAAACACCCCAACTCCTCCACGAGGGGATCTTCCAAGGAGAAAGGGTCAGAAAAGGAATACTGCTTTACTGACAATCTGGGAAGAAACCAAAATAACCTCAACCCCCCTGATCTGACCATCAAACCCCAACAGAGGCTTCCAATAACCAGCCACGAGGATAAGAAACCTCTCCTGGCACCCCCTGGGTGGGACAAACCTCACCTGGCACCCCCTGGGTGGGGCAAACCTCACCTGGCACCCCCGGGGTGGGACAAACCTCACCTGGCACCTCGTGGGCAGTGGCACCTCCCTGCCTGCGCTTCCCAGCAGAGGGACTGCCCACTCTATGGAGCTGATCTGGCCCAGAGGGAACCAGAGAGTCCCTGTGTGACACAGGAGGGATGAACACCCTGCCCCACGCCTCAGTCCTGCTGGGATTCCCCAGTGCCCACACCCTGGAACCCCCTTACCTCCTGGGAAACACTCACCAGCACCTCGAAGAGCAGGGACAGCAGCTTGCTGTTGGCCATGAAGGTGCTGTCCAGGACACCCAGGTTGAACCAGCTGCCCAGGCACCGGAAGATCTTGATGAGCATTTTCTCCTCATTGCCTGCCTTCTCCACACAGGTCACCTGCAGGGACACGGCAGAGGCAGTCAGGATGTGACTCCTGCGGGTGATCCATGAGAAACAACCAGTAACACCCTCTGGAGTCCACATGAGAACGTTCCAGAGGCAGGCTGCTCCAAACGTGCCTGTCACCAACAGCCTGGACTCAGTGAGAGGGAGGAACAGAGCCCACAGGAGCAGCAAGAGCAGCTGGAGCACCTCCCTCATCCCCACTCCTGCAGGATCCTGTGCTGGGCCAGCAGAGCACAGCCATCAGGGATGTTCACACCTGACAATCCCAGATTAACCCTTCTCCCAAAAAAACACCTCTGCAGAGAGAAGTTGCTGCTGAGAGCCAGACCTGTCCTGAGGGACATTCCAAACATGCCACCCCAGTGTCCAAGCCAGGATGTGCTGAGATGAGGGATGGCAGCACCTCATTCCCAGTGCTGGCCGCTGCTCCAGCTGCAGCCCAGGCCAGCAGAGCCCTGCCCAAAGCCCCAGCCTCGACTGGCACAGGGAAAGGGGGAAGAGGCGGACAGGCAGGACATGGAGGAGGATCCCAGACCCCCTGAACTGGCCCAGGAATCCTTGCACAAGAGCTTCCAGAGATCTTCTCACTTGACACTTCAGTCCTAAAGGCAGAATGTTGGACCTCATCACAGTCCCTGGAATGCTGCTTTAACCCCCCCCTTTTGTAACTGAAGATGGGAATTTGGCATTTAAATCCTACACAGAAAATATAAATTTGGCTCTTCAGGTACGTGGTGGAAATGCCCATGCTGGCACCAACAGGGAAAGCTCAGGAAAGTTTCAGGCAGGTGCAGAGGAGCAGGAATGTGCAGGGACAGGGCCAGCCCTTGGTGATCCTGTGTCAGCTCTGAGCAGCTGCGAGCACCAGAGCGAGGTGACACTGCCTGTGTCCCCGGCATGTCAACCAGGATCTCCCAGGGATCCTGGGAAAAGCTGGGGCTGGACATGGCTGGAAGGGACAGCCCAGTGCAGGGCCCCTGAAGTGCCAGCTGGGATATCCCAGGAAAAGATGAGGCTGGAGAGGACAGTACAGTGTGGGGACTCCTGATACTCCAGCCAGGATCTCCCAGGTGTCCCTGGAAAAGCTGGGGCTGGCTGGGCAGGGTGGCCATGGAAGGGGACTCAAGGAAGGTGAAGGAATTTCAGAGTGAGCAAGAACTTGCTCAGACAACTTCTCCCAGAACAGGTGGAGCTGGGCTGCCCCGATGGCTGCAGTGGCACTGGCAGGGAACTCTGCTGGGATAAACATGGAATGGGGGAAGAGGCTTCTCCAGCAACACCTGAGCTGCTGGGCAGAGGGCACAGCTCAGCTCCATCTCCTGATACAGGACAAGGGGAAGCAGCCTTGAGCCGTGCCAGGGGAGGCTCAGGTTGTATACTGGAAAAATTCCTTCCTGGAAAGGGCTGTCCATCCCTGGCACAGCTGCCCAGGGAGGTTTGGAGTCCCCATCCCTGCTGGGATTTCAAAGCCGCGTGGAAGGGGCACTCGGGGACACGGTCAGCGGTGGCCCTGGCAGTGCTGGGGGATGGCTGGACACGTGGGCTCTGAGGGCTTTTCCAGCCCAGGCAAGGCCCAGTGCCCTGAGGTGGGCTGGGTGCCCTGGGGCAGGGGCAGCTGGAGGCTCTCACCAGCAGGGACACCACGGTGCTGGAGTAGTAGGCCAGGTCCTCGATGATCTCGGTGCGGCGGTTGGCGCCGATGCGCAGCGAGCGGCTGTGCACCTCCTCGGGCAGCACCGTCAGGATCTCCAGCAGGAAGGGCAGCGACGTCACGTCATTGCTGTACCTGCCAGGGGACAGGGACACCTCAGCGCGGGAACAGCACGGACAGGGCTGCAGGGAACTGCGGGCACCCCGCACCACGGCAGGGCTCTGAGGTCCCTTCCCGCCTCGCACATCCCACGCATCCAGCAACAGTCCTGCCTCAAAGACAGGCAGTGTCCGGCCACAGCCCTGCCAAGAGGAGCCTCCAGGATGGCTCAGCCCAGATCTCCAGCAGAGCAGTGACAGAAGCTTTCCCAGCCCCGGGACTCCGGGTGCCACTGCCCGGACCAATCCCACCCCCTCCTGTTGCCAATGGACTCAGGGTGGTGGCAGCCCCAGGGGCTGCTGCTGTCGCTGTGCAGCAGCACGTGGCATCCTGTGGGGACATCTGGGGACACCCAACAGTGACTGGCTCCAGCCCCACTGCTCCATCCCATAGCACAGACACAGCTGAGGGAAGAGGGATTGTCCCTAACAAAACAGGGATGAGGAAAAGCGCTGAGTGTTGGGCTGTGAGCAGGGAAGCGTGCACAGCAGACAGCCCCTCCTGCCACCACCCAGGGCAGCTGGAATCAGCCATCACGGGAGAAAAACTTCCTTTTCCTGCACCACGCCTGCCTGACACAGCCCACAGAGCTGTCCCCGGGCCAGAGACAGAACAGTCACTCACTTCTCCACCAGTGTCTGCACACAGCCCTTCCACGAAGCCATCTGCAGGGCAAGGTCAGCTATTGCCAGAGCGAGCTGGAAGGGAATGAAAACACACAGATCAGTGTGGGGAGTGCGGGGATGTGCCCAGAGACAGGGCTGGCAGGCAGCTCTGGAAGCCATCCCAACACCCCTGGCAGCAGGTAACTCAGGAATCATTCCCAACACGGCCCTCGGGCAGGGCACTCCGGGATCCATCTCCCCATCCCTGCGGTGAACCGCGCAACGCCGGCTGCCCCGAGGGCTGACGCTCCCTGCCGCAGCACTCAGGGCTGCAGGAGTGCCCTGCCTCAGCCGGGGCTGTCAGGGCCCCCAGTGCCACAGGAACCTATGGATAATGGGAATGAAGGGAGCAGGGAAATCCCCCTGAGCACCCAGGACACTGCTAGGTTTGGTCTCCACGACAGAGCACAGGAAAAGCCCTGCTCCTCCTCTCCAAACAGCAAACGAGGATGAAGTAATGGATGTAATTAAAGGAACCAAGTGATGAAGAAGGGAAATCAATCGTGTGCCAGGCCAGGAGCAGGGATCAGCCTTCCCTGTTTCCCAGCCCAGGAGCAGGACATGGAGGGAGCAGCTCCATCCCCCCCTGCCATCACCCACCTGTGTGACAATGACCGGGGACAGGTCCTTCAAGTTCTGGATGTGGGACAGCAAAGAGTCCCGGAGTGAGGCGTGGGAATCCGTGGGGAGTTCATAGAATGAAGTTTGGATCTTCATTTTCATGGTCTGTGCTGCAAAGTAGCAGGACTCCACATCCTGGTGGATCTGCAGCAGCTGATCCGAGATCTCCCAGGCATGGACCTGTGGGAAAACCACGCTGTGCTCAGTGGGCAGGGCTGGGGGGTCAGGGTGCTGCAGACAGTCCAAATTCCCAATGGAAACACAGCCCTGTCCTGCCAGGGCGAATCCAGAGAGGCCCTGGAGCTGCTCCAGGGCTGGAGCCCCTCAGTTCCCAGGGAGCCAGGCTGGCAGAGCTGGGAATGTTCACCTGGAGGAGAAGGATCCAGGGAGAGCTCAGAGCCCCTGGCAGGGCCTGCAGGGGCTCCAGGAGAGCTGCAGAGGGACTGGGGCCAAGGCCTGCAGGGACAGCACCCAGGGAATGGCTCCCAGTGCCAGAGGGCAGCCATGGATGGGATCTTGGCCATGAGGAATTCCTGGCTGGGCTGGGGACACCAGGCCCATCTGAGGGCCCACACCAGGACTCCAGAGCTGAACACGGATGTGCCTGAGAGCTGGAGGAGAGCCAGGCAGGAGCCCACAGCCTGCCCGGCCTCGGGGCAGCTCCAGCTGGTGCCAGGCTGGTCTGAACCCAAAGGCTCAGTCCTGAGTGTGGGATTGGAGCACTGGTGAGCCAGGGAAACACCTGGCAGACCCCAGAGCCCCCTGGCTGGGCTGGGGCATGGAAACAGACCCACTGCATCCCACAGTCATGAGGGTGGAAAAGACCTTCAAGACATCGAGTCCAAGCTGTGCCCCATCCCCACCCTGTCTCCAGCCCACAGCACTGAGTGCCGTGTCCAGTCCTTCCTTGGAGACCTCCAGGGATGGGGACTCCAAACCTCCCTGGCCAGCATGGTTAAAAATCCCAAATCCAGCTGTGGAAAAGCTGGGAACAAAACTTGAGCCGATTCCATGAGCTTCACAGCCATTGTCTCTGACAGCCTTTGGGCCACAGGGCTCCCCTGAGCTCAATCCAGAGTGAAATAAAACCTCTGCATCCCTAAAGCCCAGCTCTGGCCCCCATTCCAGCCTCACTAATGAAGGCAATTCCATCACAACCCTTGGCCAGTCACTCCAACAGCCAAACAGCCTTTTGTAATAAACCACCACCGCCTGCCCACCCTCGCTTCCAGCTGCGTTCCAGCCTGGCAGACACAACAATCCCCTTTCCAAACCTCTCCCCCAGGCAGGACAGCCGTGCCCAGGGGCTCCACCCCACCAACCAATGCTCCAGGCCCAAACCCTGGGCCGGGGCTCCCAGGGCTCTCCAGTATCACACAGGCAACCAGAGGGCAACCCCAGGCAGGATCAGCACGATCCAGGCTGATTCCCAGGAAAACCCAGTCTCCTGCACGTGGAAAAGGAAAACATTACAGCTGGCAATAGCACAGGGCCTAGCTCCTGACCCCACTCCCAGAACTTCTGCTGGGAGCTCTTTCCACAGGCACTGGAGCCTGGAATGCAGCTGGAGCCAACTGCAGAACCCAAAGGGCCCAGACAAGCTGGGGAGGCTGGGAGCCTCAGCACCCCACTGCTCCCCACTCCTGTCCTTTCCTCCTTTGCACAGGATCCTGAGCTGGGAGCCCCCAGAGCCCATCGAGTCCAACAGTTCCCCACCACTGCCCCGTGTCCCTGTGTCCCCAGGTGCCACCTCCCCATGGCTGCTCAACCCCTCCAGGTTCAACCCCATGGCAGTGGATCCATCCCTGCCACATCCCGGCAGCAGCTTCCCACAGACACTGCACATTTCCCCATGGAGTGCTGCTCCATCACCACCCCTGAGCCCTCCCAGAGCCTTCAGACAGCGCCTCTGCTCTTTCCAGGCTCTGCTCCTCCTTCCCCAGCTGCCTCCAGGACAGGGGCTGTAACTCCTGCTGTAAAACTCACCTGCAATGACTCTAACAGGGAGTGCGAAAAGCCTGGAGCCACTGCTGTCATAAACCTGAGGATTTATTTATCCTCACAGGGAATTCCCACACTGGGAATAAACAAGAAGTTAAACTCCACACCTACAACAGCCAGAATCCCACCAAACCCTCTCAGTAAACTCTTTCTCCCCTCAGTTAACAGGCAGGTAATTCCCAGTTTGGATGGACACGGTGGCAGTCACGGGAGATTCCCCCAGACCCACCAAGCCCAGGGCACATGGATAATCCCTCTGGGAGCCCAGCTCAGCAAAGAGCACAATTACTAATGGGCTGTGAGCACCAATGACTGCAAGAAGCTGTTTCTATGCCTGAAACTCCTCATAGCACATTCAGGAATTCTACAAAGCCAGAGGATTTCCCTCCCTGAAAGCTCTTCCTGAACCCCCACTGAAACCCAAACCAACCTCCACTGGATCCACACCAGAGCCCCAACACCCAGCTCACAGCCATGGATCCACATGGAACATTCCAACCTCCACTGGATCCACACCAGAGCCCCAACACCCAGCTCACAGCCATGGATCCAGATGGAACATTCCAACCTCCACTGGATCTACAACAAAACCCCAACACTCAGCTCACAGCCACGGATCCACACAGAACATTCCAACCTCCACTGGATCTACAACAAAACCCCAACACCCAGCTCACAGCCACGGATCCACATGGAACATTCCAACCTCCACTGGATCCACACCAGAGCCCCAACACCCAGCTCACAGCCACGGATCCACACGGAACATTCCAAACTCCACTGGATCTACAACAAAACCCCAACACTCAGCTCACAGCCACGGATCCACATGGAACATTCTCCCAGGGCTCTGCTCCAGACACAGGATGCAGAGAAACTCCAGCCTGAAGCTGGGAAAGCTGGGACAAGGCCAATCCCACACTGGGCACAGCTCCTGTGCCTGAGGAAACCCCAGCTAGTCTGCAATCAGCCTTCCCACAGCTCCCAGCAGATGGCTGGCTGAAGGAGCCTCAGATTCTGGGATTTAGGTCAACTTGCACCGAGCTCCCCAGCGCTGTGCAGGCTCGGAGCTGCTCCGCCACGTCCGGCCCCGTTTCCCAGGAACAGCCAGCAGGAAAGGGAGAACCAGGCTGCTGGGGGAGCTGAGGGACAAACCTGAGCCCTCCAGACCCAAACCTGAGCCCCACATCCTGCCAGAGATCCCAGGGATGGGCACTGCAGGGGTCACGCTCAGGTTCGAGGGTCCCCAGCGCCAAACCTGAACCCCCACAGAGTGACTGAGGCACCCAGACTCAGCTTCAGGCTTTGCCTTCTCATCCCCACCATGGGATGTATCCCACAGATACCACTTCAGAAGGCTTCAGGTACCTGCCCTTCTTGCTCTTTAGCCTGACCTTTTATGCCCTCATGGTCATGCAGTGCACCTGTGTGCCCTCTGCTCCCTGGGGTGTTGCTCAGCACACCTGGGCACTCCATGGCTCAGTGCTGCTCACCTGGGCACTCCATGGCTCAGTGCTGCTCACCTGGGCACTCCATGGCTGTCAGTGCTGCTCACCTGGGCACTCCATGGCTGTCAGTGCTGCTCACCTGGGCACTCCATGGCTCAGTGCTGCTCACCTGGGCACTCCATGGCTGTCAGTGCTGTCAGTGCTGCTCACCTGGGCACTCCATGGCTCAGTGCTGCTCACCTGGGCACTCCATGGCTGTCAGTGCTGCTCACCTGGGCACTCCCAGCTGTGCCACTGGGGATGGGCTGGGGCAGCCCCACTCCCCATCACCTCAAACTGTACCTACAAGTGCCCCAGGCCAGGCTGGACACTGGGGCTGGAGCAGCCTGGGACAGTGGCAGGTGTCCCTGCCATGGCAGGGGTGGCACTGGAGGGGCTCTGGGGTCCCTTCCCACCCAAACCATTCCAGGATTCCCTGACTAGAACCCCAGAAAGGCAGAAACCAGCAGGAACCCCACCCTGAGAGCTCATCCCAGCAGAGGCAAACAGAACAGAAGTGGGCAGGGCTGGGTGCTCTGAAGGGGCACAGCCTGCCCAGGGGTGCCAGCAAACAGCCCCTGGCAGGTGGCACTGCAGGGACATGGCTTGGCACAGAGCAGGGTCCAAGCAAACATCCCTTGGGGGGCTGATCCCAGTGCCCCCATCCAGAACAGGGCATGGGGACGCCTGAGGGACAAACAGCGAGTGCCCAGCCAGGGCCACCAATGCCACCAAGCTGGGAAAGGTCCCAGTGGAGCATGCCAGGCCATGCCAGCCATGCCAGGGAGCTCCTGATGTGCAGGGTCACCGCAGGGCCCCGCCAGGGCTGGGATAACTCAGCAGCTCCGAGGAGAGGAAGGCGCTGCACAGAACAGGCCGGGCCTGGGACACTTGGGAATGACTGGGATTCCTGCTGGGAGCAGCACACCAAGCTCAGAGAGCAGCAGGGGGAATGACCCAGCCAAAGGGGAGAGGCAGGAGTGCTGCTGTGTTAATAACAGCATCGCTACTGCTGATTTTATTATTGTTGTTATTATTATTATTATTATTATTATTATTATTATTATTATTATTATTACTATTATTACCACTACAATTCTATCAGAAAGAGCCCAGGGAAGCTGGAGCAGAGACCAGGGATTCCCAGGCACCTGGGAATACAAATCAGCCCCCAAAAGCCCAAACTCTCCTGGGGACGGGGCCGCCTGACCTGGGGTCACCCCTTTACCCAGCAGCAATCCTGGGGGTCTCACCCAGCCCCCCCCAGATTTGGGGGCCCTGGGACAGGGGTTCTGGGGTCCCACCCGGGTCAGGGGAGCCTGGGACAGGAGCCATCCCTGGAATGGGAACCTCCCTCCTCCAGCTGCCCCTGCCCAGGGGGAAATGGGGGCAGCAGCAGCAGAGCCCCCAGAGCCAGCCATGGACATTCCCTTGAACTCCCATGGGAACCGCAACGCGGCTGCAGCCCTGCACGGAATTCGGGGAAAACAGGAGTTTGCGGGAACAAGGAGCGGCAGGAGCGGCCCGAGGGTGGGAAGGGGCCGGAGCTGCTGCTCCGGAGGCAGCTGGGACAGGCAGAGCAGGGAGGGGCAGGACGGGCCCCGCCCCGGCCCCGGGGCAGGAAACCTCGTCCCGCTGCTGGGGAGGGCCTGGGGAGAGGGGGAGCACAGAGGGGACCCTGCCCAGCTCCGGGGAGGGGAAACATTCGCCCCTGGGGGTGTGGGGGGACAAAGCGGCCCCAGCAGGAGCAGATGAGGCCACAAAACACCGACAAGCACCCCAAACCCGGGGCAGCTGTGTCCTGAGGGCTCTGAGGAGTGAAGGAGCCCTCGACGCCATCCCTCACGGATGCCGGCGGCTCTCTCACCCCGGCCAGCAGGAGAAGCCCAAATTTCCCTCCGGGAGCCAATTCCTCCTCCCCAGCTCCCTCAGGACTGTGCCAAACGTCCCAGCCCCTTTTCCTTGTGTTAATCACGGAACCGGGGAATGGTTTGGGCGGGAAAGAACCGCAAATCCCCTCCAGTGCCACCCCTGCCATGGCAGGGACACCTGCCACTGTCCCAGGCTGCTCCAGCCCCAGTGTCCAGCCTGGCCTTGGGCACTGCCAGGGATGCAGGGGCAGCCCCAGCTGCTCTGGCAATTCCAGCCCAGCCAGGAATTCCTCATTGCCAAGATCCCATCCATGGCTGCCCTCTGGCACTGGGAGCCATTCCCTGGGTGCTGTCCCTGCAGGCCTTGGCCCCAGTCCCTCTGCAGAGCGCTCCCAGGGACGGGGCAGCCACAGAGCAGCGGTAGCGGCGGTGCAGAGGCTCCCCGAGGCCGCCGAGGGGCCGCCGTTCCCTGCCCCGCCCCACCCCGGATGCGGCCCGAGGCCTCCCCGCGAGCCCGGGCCCGGTACCCGCCGCCCGCGGCTCTCACCGAGCGCTGCAGTTCGCCCAGCCAGCAGCTGGCCCGCTCCTTGCCGCTGGGGTCGGGGTCGTGGTAGAGCGCCTGCACGGCCTGCTGGACGAGCTGCAGGCTGGGCCGGCCCGGCCCGCGCTCCATGGCCGGTCCCTCAGCGCCGCCCGCCCGCCGCCATCGCCGCTCCGCCGCACCGGGCCGGCCCCCGGAAACGCGCCCCTGCGCCTTCCGTTCCGCGTCCTTCCGTTCCGCCGGCCTCCCTCGCCGCCGCCCGCTCCGCCCCGTTCCGCCTCTCCCATCGCATCGCATCCCATCCCGTCCCGACCCGTCCCGTTCATCCTATCCCATTCCATTCCGTCGCATCCCGTCCCGTCCTCTCCCATCCCGCCACGGTTTGTCCCACCGCCCCCCCCCTCCACGCCCTGCCCAGAACGGGCTTCCGGCGGTGCGGCGGCCAAATGTGTCCGGGCGCACGCGGCGCGGCGGGAAGTGTCTGGGACCCCCCCTCAGACCGGAGAGCGGGGGATCCCGGTACCCCCTGTCTGTCCCGGTGCCCTCGGCCTGTCCCGGTACCCCCGGGCTATCCCCGGGCCTCCAGAGACCCCCTCAGACCGGAGCGGGGGATCCCGGTGCCCCCGGCCTGTCCCGGTACCCCCGGGCTGTCCCGGTGCCCCCGGGCTGTCCCGGTACCCCCGGGCTGTCCCCGGGCCTCCAGAGACCCCCCCTCAGACCGGAGCGGGGGGTCCCGGTACCCCCGGCCTGTCCCGGTGCCCCCGGCCTGTCCCGGTACCCCCGGCCTGTCCCCGTGCCCCCGGGCTATTCCCGGGCCTCCAGAGGCCCCCTCAGACCGGAGCGGGGGGTCCCGGTACGCCCGGCCTGTCCCGGTACGCCCGGCCTGTCCCGGTGCCCCCGGCCTGTCCCGATGCCCCCGGCCTGTCCCGGTGCCCCCGGCCTGTCCCGGTATCCCCGGGCTATCCCCGGGCCTCCAGAGACCCCCTCAGACCGGAGAGCGGGGGATCCCGGTGCCCCCGGCCTGTCCCGGGACTCCACAGACCCCCTCAGACCGGAGCGGGGGTCCCGGTACCTCCGGGCTATCCCCGGGTTCCAGAGACCCCCTCAGACCGGAGCGTGGGGTCCCGGTGTGAAAAACGCCAATCACTTGTTTTTAAAATTTTAAAAGTTAAATAGTAATGAAATGGTTATAAAAATAGTAATACAATTGGAGTATTAATAATTTGGACAATTAGGATTTAGGACAATATGAGACAATAGAGACAGAGAGTTACGGACAGTCCGGGTACCTTTTCTGGCAAAATAAGCCCAAAAAAGGACCCACGTTAACAGAGGATTAACCCTTAAAAACAACAGCCTGTTGCACATTCATACACCTCATCCATGATGCATAAATTCCATTCAAACACAGGATTCTGTCTGGGCAGTGTCAGCTTCTTCCTCTTAATCTTAAAAGCGCCTTCGAGGCGGGAAGAAGTTCGTTTATTCTGATAATGGGGCAATAAATTCTCTCTCTCTGAAAGATTCAGGTGTCCTGTGGCTGCTATCTGATGAGAGTGCCTCATTCTTTTCTTTAAAAAATATCCCACATACACGGTTCTTATTTTAACTACAAAAGTTACCTTTCAACTACAAGGCTACATTTATCATATCACTACTAATCAATCCATCAGAACACACACAGTAAATATCTGCGCAGAGCCACACAACATGCACTGTTCACTCCGTACCCCACGGGGTCCTGCTGCCCCTGAGGGCTCCCCGGTGTGGAAAATGGGTATTTCACGATGGGCTTTTCGCAAATATTGCAATGAATACTGTATGTGTTGTGTTAGAAAGTGATGCTGTGTTAATCCTTTTAAGTAGTGTGGTGAATATCGTTTTAGGTTATAACAAAATGTTAAAATAGGAGCTATCCTATTTAGGATACTTTTTTTTTTTCCTAAAGAAAGGACTCGCAGTGAGATGGCAGCCACAGGACACCCAAATCTTTCAGAGAAAGGGAATTTATTGCCCATTATCAGAACAAACGAACTTCTTCCCACCTCACTCAGCCCTGGAGACACCGTCAGGGTTCAGAGGAAGGAGCTGACACTGCCCAGCCAGAATCCTGTGTTTGAATGGAGTTTATGCATCATGGATGAGGTGTGTGAATGTGCAACAGGCTGTTGCTTTTAAGGGTTAATCCTCTGTTAACGTGGGGCCTTTTTTGGGCTTATTTTGCCCAGAAAAGGTACCTGGGCTGTCTGTAACTCTTTGTCTCTATTGCCTCATAATGTCCTAATCCCAATTGTCCAAATTATTAATACTCCAATTGTATTACTATTTTTATAACCACTTCATTACTATTTAACTTTTAAAATTTTAAAAACAATGATTGGCGTTTTTCACAGGTCTGTACCCACGGGAGCCTCAGGAGGGACAGGGTGACATCGGCCAAGGGCCTGCTCCCCCTGAGCTGCACAGGGACAGGGAACTGTCCCCAAACCCTGCCCTGTGCCAGCCCTGGCCTGTGGCAATGGGCCCATCCCGGGACAGGGAACTGTCCCCAAACCCTGCCCCGTGCCAGCCCCAGCTGGCAGTGATGGGCACATCCTGGGACAGGGAATTATCCCCAAACCCTGCCCTGTGCCAGCCCTGGCCTGTGGCAATGGGCACATCCCGGGACAGGGAATTGTCCCCAAACCCTGCCCCGTGCCAGCCCCAGCTGGTGGCAATGGGCACATCCTGGGGGCTCCAACACAGCTGCAGGAGGGGTGGGCACACCTGAGGGGGCTCTGGCTGTCCCCCAATGTCTGATGAGAAAACTGCAGCTGCAGCTGCAATGTAATTTTGGGGTGGGGGGTTCCCTGGAGTCCTGATCCCCCCTTGTTCCTCATGTCAATCGATGTAATTTTGGGATGGGGGTTTCCCTGGAGCCCTGATCCCACCTTGTTCCTCATGTCAGTCAATGTAATTTTGGGGTGGGGGGTTCCCTGGAGCCCTGATCCCCCTCTTGTTCCTCATGTCAGTCGATGTAATTTTGGGGTGGGGGGTTCCCTGGAGCCCTGATCCCCCCTTGTTCCTGCCCTCAGTTGCTGGTTTGGTGACGAGCCTGGAGTCAAACCCAATGTGCCGGCAGGCAGGGAACTGGATTGAAAGGACTTTGGGGAAAAGCTCCTTTAATTTTCCCTCGCGATCCCTGTTGAGTAATGCTGAGGTGGTTTCTGAGGCCAGTGGCGCTCGCTGCCTGTGCCCAGGCTGGGACAGCCCCTGTCCCCTCGTGGTGGTGCACATGGCAGGGGTGGGACAAGGCCGTCTCCTGCTCTTTCCCAGCTCAGAGCAGGGTGAGACTCCACGGTCGGTCCATCTGCAGTTGTGATTTTGCTGGTGGGTCACAGGTCAGGTCGCCGCTGTGGGATGCTGAATTTGGGTGCTCAGCAGAGCAAGCCTTGGGGCGCGCTGGTGTCACCCCGAGCTGGGGCAATCCCTGCTCAGCTCCCCGATGGTGGAGCTCGGAGCACTGGGGTGCCCCAGGGCACAGGTTCACCAGGCAGGAAGCAGGTGAGGTAATTAACGCCCAGCCTCGTCATCACACCCGGCTCACACAGCACAAACAAATAATTAACCGCCAATCAGAAACGGAAAGGATGTTTTTGATAGCCTGGAGCTCTGGCCCGTGATGCTGGGTGTCAGCGACAGGAAAGGCCAAAGATGCAGGAGTGGAACTGGTCTTTACCCTGGGCAGCTCCCAGGAGGGTGCTCAGGGCACGCTGTCCAGGCAGAGCCATCCTCCCCGCCGGGCGAGTCCAGTTAAGCCGTTAACGAGGTTTGGTTGCTCTGCCAGCCCACAGCACCCCCGTGGGCAGCACCACGATGGCTACAAGCAAAGCTGGTGGCCCAGCCTCTCCCAGGGCAAGTGACACTGTCTGGGTGGCACCGAGGGGCCCAGGATCCCCAGCTGTGGTGTGCAGGGCCACGCCGTGCCCTGGGCCCCCTGTGCCAGCCTGAGCCCTGAACCCCGAGCCCTCTGTGCCAGCCTGAGCCCCGAGCCCTGAGCTCTCAGCTCTCTAAAGGTGATGAACACAGGGACTCTGCTGGCCTGGACATGTTTGTGACCTGGTCAGTGTGTCCTGGTCAGAGTGTCCTGGTCAGTGTGTCCTGACCAATGTGTCTGGGTCAGAATGTCCTGGTTAATGTGTCCTGGTCAGCGTGTCCTTACCAATGTGTCCTGGTCGGTGTGTCCTGACCAATGCCACCTGCTGGTTTCCCACTACCGAGCCAGAGCAGACGAGGGCTGGGTCTGTGCCCGGGTCTGTGCCCAGATCTGTGCCCGGGTCTGTGCCTGGGTCTGTGCCCGGGTCTGTGCCTGGGTCTGTGCCCAGATCTGTGCCCGGGTCTGTGCCCGGGTCTGTGCTCGGATCTGTGCCCGGGTCTGTGCCCGGGTCTGTGCCCAGATCTGTGCCCGGGTCTGTGCCCGGGTCTGTGCCCGGGTCTGTGCCCGGATCTGTGCCCGGGTCTGTGCCCGGGTCTGTGCCCAGGTCTGTGCCCGGGTCTGTGCCTGGGTCTGTGCCCGGGTCTGTGCCCGGGTCTGTGCCTGGGTCTGTGCCCGGGTCTGTGCCCGGGTCTGTGCCCGGGTCTGTGCCCAGGTCTGTGCCTGGGTCTGTGCCCGGGTCTGTGCCCGTTTCGGGCCGAGCGCAGGAGCTGCCCCTGGGCGATCCCGGCACAGTTCCAGCCCGGGGATGGGGGAACAGCCCTGGGACGGGGCCTCAGCCCCCCGAACCTGCTCCAGGTGGGATTGCTCCCAGCAGGAGCAGCTGCTCCAGCACCAGAGCCGACCGTTCCCCCCGGTGTCCGAGGAGCCGGCGCCAACACCGGCACCAGCAGCGGGACCGGATCCGGACAGGCTCCTGCTGATCTCGGTGCCGTACCAGAGCATGGTGCAGTTCTGCAACCTGCTCCGGGATTTCCTGCAGTTCCTCAAGAGCCAGCTGGGCTGAGCGCAGCCGGAGCGGACGCGGTTCTGGCTGCAGAGCGTTCGCGGCCCCCGCCCGCTCCGCTCGGGCTCGGCCGCAGCCCCGGGGCCCGAGGCGGCCGCAGCCCCGGGGCCGCTCTGTCCCCCCCGCCCCCTCCCCTGCGACCCCCGTGCCGCAGCCCCGCTCGTGTTCAAACAACGCTGTTCGTGCTCCCCAGCGCGGAGCCGGCTCGCACACCTGCGCACACACACCTGCGCACACACACACACACACACAGAGGTGTCATACACACACGGAGCTGGCTCACACACCTGCACACACACACAGGTGTGTCACACACACACACAGAGCTGGCTCACAAACACCCATGTCACACACACACAGGTGTCACACACACCTGTACACACACACACGTGTGTCACACACACACACACACAGGTGTGTCACACACACACACGGAGCTGGCACACACACCTGGGTGCACACACAGGTGTCACACACACACAGACCTGGCTCACACACACCCGTGTCACACACACACAGGTGTCACACACACAGGTGTCCCACACACACAAGTGTCTCACACACCTGCACATACACAGGTGTCACACACACACACACAGAGCTGGCTCACACACACCCATGTCACACACACACAGGTGTCACACATTCCCATGTCACACACACCTGTACACACACACAGGTGTCACACACACACACCTGCACACACACGCACAGGTGTCTCACATTCCCGTGTCACACACACCTGTACACACACAGGTGTGTCACACACACACCTGCACACACACAGGTGTCTCACACACACACACAGAGCTGGCTCACACACACCCATGTCATTCACACACAGGTGTCACACATTCCCGTGTCACACACACCTGTACACACACACAGGTGTCTCACACACCTGCACACACACTCTCGCCTCATTTTCACACCCGCGCTCCCCCCCTTGGTGGCCCCCGTGTCACTTCCCCCTCCCCCAGCTCATCCTCTTTGTCCCCAAAGCGGATTATGGCGCTGGCTCAGCGGGGACACGCCAGCGTGCCAGCAGGGCCACACCCCCGCAGCCTCGGGGGCTCAGGTGTGCAAGGGGTGTCACACCCCATCCCAGGTGTGCACAGGGGGGTCAACACCCCATCCCAGGTGTGCGAGGGGTGTCACATCCCCCCCAGGTGTGCACAGGGGTGTCACATTCCCCATCCCAGGTGTGCGAGGGGTGTCACATCCCCCCCAGGTGTGCACAGGGGTGTCACATCCTCCCAGGTGTGCACAGGGGGGTCACACCCCTCCCTGGGCCCACACCTGTCATGCACAGGTCATGCACAGCCCAGTGGGGCAGGCAGGGCAGGTACTGTGGGCAGGGAATGTCCCAGGTGTGCAGGGCATGGCCCAGGTGTGCAGAGGATGTTCCAGGTGTGCAGGGAATGTCCCAGGTGTGCAGAAATGGCCCAGATGTGCAGGATATGGTCCAGGTGTGCAGGATGTGGCCCAGGTGTAGAGGGGATGTCCCAGGTGTGCAGGGAATGTCCCAGGTGTGCAGGAAATGGCCCAGGTGTGCAGGGGATGTCCCAGGTGTGCAGGGGAGGGCCCAGGTGTGCAGGAAATGGCCCAGGTGTGCAGGGGATGTTCCAGGTGTGCAGAGGATGTCCCAGGTGTGCAGGGGATGTCCCAGGTGTGCAGAGGAGGGCCCAGGTGTGCAGGGGATGTCCCAGGTGTGCAGAGGATGTTCCAGGTGTGCAGGGCATGGGCCCAGGTGTGCAGAGGGAGGGCCCAGGTGTGCAGGGCATGGCCCAGGTGTGCAGGGGATGTCCCAGGTGTGCAGGGGATGTTCCAGGTGTGCAGAGGAGGGCCCAGGTGTGCAGAGGATGTCCCAGGTGTGCAGAGGATGTTCCAGGTGTGCAGGGCATGGCCCAGGTGTGCAGGGGAGGGCCCAGGTGTGCAGGGGATGTTCCAGGTGTGCAGGGGATGTCCAGGTGTGCAGGGGATGTTCCAGGTGTGCAGAGGAGGGCCCAGGTGTGCAGAGGATGTCCCAGGTGTGCAGGAAATGTCCCCAGGTGTGCAGGGGAGGGCCCAGGTGGGAGGGGAAGCCCAGGCGGAGCCCTCGGGCAGGTGGCAGGAGCAATGAGAGCAGGCAGGGTGCCAGGGGCTGCTCGCAGGCAGCACGGACAGGGGACATCTCCTGAAATGGGGCAGTGCAGGCGGGGATGGGGCACGCAGGGGATCCCGGCACGGCAGCCGGGGCAGGCGGGGCTCAGGGCAGCAGGGGCTGAGCGCAGGGCAGGTGGTGCCCAGGCAGGTGCCAGCAGGTGATGCCCAGGTGCTGGAACCCTGGCTGCTGGGAATTTTGCACTTTCTGCGCTGACAGGCCCTGACCCCCAAGGGAACGCGGAACTTGACCTGAGGCCCGACCCCGGCACGAGAGAAGCAAAGACTCCACACCCAGGAGGTGCAGGAGGGAGGGTGGCACAGGTGACACAGGTGATGCCCAGGCAGGGCAGGTGGTGCAGGTGATGCCCAGGTGCTGCCCAGGCAGTGCCCGGGCAGTGCAGATCTCGCCCAGGCGGTGCCTAGGCTGGGCAGGTGGTACCCAGGTGATGCCTGGGTGCTGCCCAGGTGGTGTAGGTGATGCTCAGGAAGGACAGGTGGTGCCAGGCAGTGCAGAACCCGCCTGGGAGGTGCACAGGTGGTGCCCAGGCTGAGCAGGTGGTGCAGGTGATGCTCAGGAAGGACAGGCGATGCCCAGGTGGTGGAGGTGCTGCCCAGGTGGTGCCCAGGTGATGCCCAGGTGGTGCAGACCCCGTCCGGGCGGGCCCAGGTGCTGCCCAGGTGATGCCCAGGTGTTGCCCGGGCAGGGCAGGTGATGCCCGGGTGCTGCCCAGGCCATCCAGGTGCCACCCAGGCGGGGCAGATCCCGCCCTGGCGGTGCCCAGGCGGTGCCCGGGCAGGGCTGGCGGCGCTCAGGGGCTGCCCAGGCGGGGCCGCCCCCGCCCGTCGGTGCCGGGCCGCAGTCCCGGGTCAGCCCCGCAGTCCCGGGTCAGCCCCGCCCCCGGCGCGGCCCCGCCCGGTCCCGCCCCGCCCCCCCCGTGCCGCCGGGCCGGGGCAGCAGCGCCGGGGGCGGCGGCGCCGGGCAGGTACCGGGGGGGGCCGGGGGCGGCGGGGGGCGGGCCTGGGGGGGCCGTGACCCCCGGAGGGGGTCCCGGGCTGGGGGGTCCCGGGCACGGGGGGCGCGCACGGGCGGGTGAGGCGCGGGGAGCGCGCGGTGCGAACGGGAACCCCCCGCGCCTCCTGTGCCCCCGGCGGGGCCGGACGGGCCCGGGGAGCGGCTCGGGGGACCCCGCACCGGGGGCCGGGGGGGCTGGGGGGCAGACGGGCAGAGCCCCCCTTCCCCCCCTAATTACCTGCGCTAATTGGGGGGGGGGCCGCCATATGGCTGCCGGTGCCGAGCGCGGCAGCGCTGGGGGTCCCCGCAGAGCCCCCGCAGCCCCCGGCCGGGGACCGCGCAGTGCCAGGGGAGGGGGCGGCAGGAGCGGGGCTGGGCGGGGGGACACAGGGCGAGGTGCCGGCCGGGCAGGGCCGCTGAGACCCTGGGCTGGGGACAGGGACACCCTGGGGACACGCACCGGGGACAGCGACAGCGCCCTGGGGCAGGGGACGGCGGCCCGGGGGGGGGACACGGGCGGGGAGAGCCGAGCCCGGAGTCCCAGGGGAAGGGGAGCCCGGAGCGGTGACAGCGCTGGGGACCCCAGGAGAGGGCAGGGGACGGGGATGAGGGCACTGGGACCCGGGAAAGGGGACCCCGGCGCGGTGTCAGCGCTGTCACCGGGGCTCTGCGGCCGGGGGACGCTGCGGAGGGGCCGGGGGTGGCAGCCCCGCTCCTCCCTCCCCCGCCGCAGGCGCCCCCCGAGGTCCCCGTGTCCCCATGGCGGCCGCGTCCTGCCCGGCGCTCCTGGCCGCCTGCCTGGCGCTGCACCTGGCCACAGGTGAGCACCTGGGGACACGGGGGGGACCCGCGGCTGGGAGGGCCCCGGTGCGGACCCTGGGAGGGGACCCTGGGAGTGGCGACCGTGAGAGGCGGGACCCCAGGGCACGGGGACACAGAGGACCTTGGGGGGACACAGAGATGTCACCCGAGCGCAGGACACTGAGGCTGATGGCCACGGTCTCCTGGGGACCGACACTGGGGGTGGAGACCTGGGGGACACAGGAGCGACCATGCTGGGGGTGCAGGGAGCGGGGCTCGGCTGCTGGGGACGCGGGGGGACCGAGGGCGGAGGTGGCAGCGCGGATGGAGCTGTTGGGCTGCGGACGCGAGGGACCCCGGGGCGGTCAGCAGGGCGCGGGTGGGGAAGGAGCCGGGGAGGGGACACGGGGACCCGCGGGGTCACCTCCCACGGACACCCGTGTGTGCCACCCCCGGCTGCAGCCCGGGGCGACGGCTGCAGCGGCTTCGGGAACCTGTTCACGGAGATCGCGGAGAACAGCGCGCACGGCAGCCTGGTGGCGCGGCTGCCGCCGCCGGGGGACGCGGGGGGCGCGGGGGGCGGCGCCGGCCTCCAGCTCTGCCTGGTGGGCGCCGACGCCGCCTGGTTCTACCTGGACGGGCGCAGCGTGCGCCTCAACGTCTCGGCAGGGCGGGCGCTGGACCGCGAGGTGACACCGCGGGACACCCCCGGGCCCTGTCCCGCCCCAGCCGTCCTGTGTCCGTCGGGCGTCCGTCCGTGTCCGTCCTGCGTCCGCCGTGTGTCTGTCCTGAATCCGACCCCCCTCCGCCCTGTGTCCGTCCTCCACCTGCCCGGTGTCCATCTACCTCCACCATCCATCTGTCCATCCTGCATCCTTCCGTGTCCATCCTCCATTCATCCTGTGTCCATCCCGTGTCCATCCCTCCATCCTGCATCCTTCTGTGTCCATCCTGTGTCCATCCCGTGTCCATCCCTCCATCCTGCATCCTTCTGTGTCCATCCTGTGTCCATCCCGTGTCCATCCCTCACCCACCTGTGCCCATCCTGTGTCTGTCATCCATACTCCATCTATCCTGGGGTCTACCATCGTCTATGGATGTTCCATCCATCTTCCTTCTTCTGCCCATCCTGTATCCATGCTCCATCCATCTGTGTCCATTCCATGTCCAACCTCTACTCCTCCTGTGTCCATCCCCATGTCTGTCCTGTGTCCATCCCGTGTCCATCCCATACTCCTGCGTCCATCCCCTTGTCCATCCCATGTCCATCCCCATGTCCATCCTGTGTCCATCCCATACTCCTGTGTCCATCCCCTTGTCCATCCCGTGTCCATCCCCATGTCCATCCTCTACTCCTCCTGTGTCCATCCCCGTGTCCATCCTGTGTCCATCCCATACTCCTGTGTCCATCCCCATGTCCATCCCGTGTCCATCCTGTGTCCATCCCGTGTCCATCCCCATGTCCATCCTGTGTCCATCCCGTGTCCATCCCGTGTCCATCCCGTGTCCATCCCCATGTCCATCCCCATGTCCATCCTGTGTCCATCCCGTGTCTATCCCCATGTCCATCCCCATGTCCATCCCGTGTCCATCCCGTGTCCATCCTGTGTCCATCCTGTGTCCATCCCTTCACTCTCCCTCCATGCTGTGTCCATCCATGCCGCAGCCCTTCCCTCCAGATCACCCTGCCCCACCCCATGGGACCCTCCTGTTTGGCTGGGGACCCCAGCAGGTCCCCGCGGGGCAGCCCCCCTCTCACCCCGTGTCCCCCGTGTCCCCGCAGGAGCTGGAGTCCCCGGTGCTGATGGTGGCCCTGACGTGTGCCGAGGACGGCTCCTCCCCGGTAGGGCCGCACGCGGTGGGGACCCCGGGGGGCTCTGTGGGCCCCGTGCCACCCTGGTCACCGCCTGTGTCCCTGCCCGCGGCCCTGGCAGGTCGAGTTCCGGATCATCGTCCAGGTCCTCAACGAGAACGACAACCGGCCCCACTTCCAGGGGGCCACTGTGCTCACCCACAACGTCAGCGAGGTGACAGGGCCACATGCTGGGGACACGGGGCTGACATGTCCTGGGCAGGGTCACAGTGATGGGGACGGGCGCCGGGGTGGGGATGGCCGTGTGCATGGACTGGGGACAGGGACAGGCATGGGGATGGGGACAGGCATGGGGACGGGCATGGGGACAGGGATGGGCATGGGGATGGGGATAGGGATGGGTGTGGGGATGGGGACAGGGATGGGCATGGGGATGGGCATGGGGACAGGGACAGGGATGGGGGCGGGCATGGGGACAGGGATGGGGACAGGGACAGGCATGGGGATGGGCATGGGGACAGGGATGGGGACGGGCATGGGGGCGGGCATGGGGACAGGGATGGGCATGGGCATGGGGACAGGCATGGGCATGGGGATGGGGACAGGGATGGGGACAGGGACAGGCATGGGGATGGGGACAGGGATGGGGACAGGCATGGGCATGGGGATGGGGACAGGGATGGGGACAGGGACAGTTGGGGTCATGGGCACAGTGATGGCATGGGCACAGGGACAGCGTTTGTGCCAGGTGGGTGCCCAGGAGGGGTGGGGACCCCGAAAAGCAGGAATGGGGATGTTGGGTGTGTTTGTGAGTGCTGGGGGTGTTGGGGGGCCCCGGTGACCCCCGCGGACAGCTCAGGGCTGTTCGGGGCTGCCGGGGTGTGTTTGGGGACTGTGGTGGGTGTTCAGGGCTGTGGGCTCTGTGTGGGGCTGGGCTCTGTGCGGGCTGTGGGCTCTGTGCGGGGCTGGGCTCTGTGCGGGCTCTGTGCGGGGTTTGGGCTCTGTGCGGGCTGTGGGCTCTGTGCGGGGTTTGGGCTCTGTGCGGGGTTTGGGCTCTGTGCGGCTGTGGGCTCTGTGCGGGGTTTGGGCTCTGTGCGGGGCTGGGCTCTGTGCGGGGTTTTGGCTCTGTGCGGGGTTTGGGCGGGTTTGGGCTCTGTGCGGGGTTGGGCTCTGTGCGGGGTTTGGGCTCTGTGCGGGGCTGGGCTCTGTGCGGGGTTGGGCTCTGTGCGGGGTTGGGCTCTGTGCGGGGTTTGGGCTCTGTGCAGGGTTGGGCTCTGTGCGGGTTTGGGCTCTGTGCGGGGTTTGGGCTCTGTGCGGGCTGCGGGCTCTGTGCGGGGCTGGGCTCTGTGCAGGGTTTGGCTCTGTGCGGGGTTGGGCTCTGTGCGGGGTTGGGCTCTGTGCGGGGTTGGGCTCTGTGCGGGGTTTGGGCTCTGTGCGGGGTTTGGTTCTGTGCGGGGTTTGGGCTCTGTGCGGGCTGTGGGCTCTGTGCGGGGTTTGGGCTCTGTGCGGGCTGTGGGCTCTGTGCGGGGTTTGGGCTCTGTGCGGGCTGTGGGCTCTGTGCGGGATTTGGGCTCTGTGCGGGGCTGGGCTCTGTGCGGGGCTGGGCTCTGTGCGGGGTTGGGCTCTGTGCGGGCTGCGGGATCTGTGCGGGGTTTGGGCTCTGTGCGGGTTTGGGCTCTGTGCGGGATTTGGGCTCTGTGCGGGGTTTGGGCTCTGTGCGGGGTTTGGGCTCTGTGGGGTTGTGGGCTCTGTGCGGGGTTGGGCTCTGTGCGGGTTTGGGCTCTGTGCGGGCTGCGGGCTCTGTGCGGGGTTTGGGCTCTGTGCGGGTTTGGGCTCTGTGGGGCTGTGGGCTCTGTGCGGGGGTTTGGGCTCTGTGCGGGGCTGGGCTCTGTGCGGGGCTGGGCTCTGTGCGGGGTTTGGGCTCTGTGCGGGCTGCGGGCTCTGTGCGGGTTTGGGCTCTGTGCGGGGTTTGGGCTCTGTGCGGGGCTGGGCTCTGTGCGGGGTTTGGGCTCTGTGCGGGGTTTGGCTCTGTGCGGGGTTTGGGCTCTGTGCGGGGCTGGGCTCTGTGCGGGGTTTGGGCTCTGTGCGGGGCTGGGCTCTGTGCGGGGCTGGGCTCTGTGCGGGGTTTGGGCTCTGTGCGGGGCTGGGCTCTGTGCGGGCTGCGGGCTCTGTGCGGGGTTTGGGCTCTGTGCGGGGTTTGGGCTCTGTGCGGGTTTGGGCTCTGTGCGGGGCTGGGCTCTGTGCGGGGTTGGGCTCTGTGCGGGGCTGGGCTCTGTGCGGGGCTGTGGGCTCTGTGCGGGGTTTGGGCTCCGTGCGGGGTTTGGGCTCTGTGCGGGGCTGGGCTCTGTGCAGGGTTTGGGCTCTGTGCGGGGTTTGGGCTCTGTGCGGGCTGCGGGCTCTGTGCGGGCTGTGGGCTCTGTGCGGGGCTGGGCTCTGTGGGGCTGCGGGCTCTGTGCGGGGCGCTGGCGGCCCCCGGGGTGTCCCGGCCGCCCGGTGACCCCCGCGGCAGCTGGCGCCGGTGCACTCGGTGGTGTTCAGCGCCCAGGCCGAGGACGCGGACGGGGACACGCTCATGTACGTCATCGAGCCGGCCTCGGTGAGCCGGGGCGGGGGCGGGGGGCGCGGGGGGGCCGGGGCCATCTGCCGGCCTGACCGACCCCCCCAGCCCGACGCCCGCTTCTTCCGCATCGACCTCCCGAACAGCGGCCGCGTGGTGCTGGCGCGGGCCCTCGACTTCGAGAGCCGCCGGCACCTCGAGGTGGTCGTGACCGCCGTGGTGAGACCCCCGCCCGCCCCGGCACCCTGTGCGGGCCCCCCGTCCCTCCCCGCGGCCGCGGGACCCTCACCCGAGGCGCTCGGACGTGGGACCCCCGCTTGTGGGACCCCGGTGCAGGACCCTGATACGAGACCCCCGCCTCGGGCCCCCTGCCCACCCTCGTGAACGGGGCCCCGGGGAGGACCCCCCGCAGGACCCCGGCCCCGCAGAGCCCCCGCGCCCCCCGCGCCTCTCGGGGTCACGGCCGTGCCGCGGGTGGGCTGCACAGGGACGGGGGGGTCCCCCCAGCCTGCCCGCCCCCCCACGCCGCCGCCCGTCCCCGCCGGCCCCGCTAATCGGGGGTGACGTGATCCCGTCACCTGCCCTCAATCCCCCTCATTTCCTTAATGGGCCACCTGCGCCCCCTCCCCCCGCGGCGCCCCGCCCCCCGGCACCCCCACGGCGGGGGGGGAACTCGGCGGGACCCCACGGCCCCCCCCGGGACCCCCGCTCCTGCCTGGGGCTGGGGGCTCCTGTCCCTCCCGGCCCCCTTTACACGGGGGTCCCTCTCCCGTGGGGGTCCCTGTTGTGTCCCCATGCCCTGGGGGGTCCCTGTCCCTCGGGGTCCCCTTTACACGGGGGTCCCTGTCCCATGGGGTCCCTGTCCCTCGGGGTCCCTGTCCCATGGGGTCCCCATGCAGTGGTATCCCCGTTCCCTGTGCCATGGGGTCCCTGTGCCATGGGGTCCCTGTCCCCCCAGGTCCCCTTTACAAGAGAGTCCCTGTCCCTCGGGGTCGCTGTGACCGCGGGGGTCCCTGTGCCTCCGCGTGCCCCCCAGCAGGTTTTGGGGGCCCGCGCCCCGTTTTCCCGCAGGAGATGAACACCCGGGAGCGGTTCAACGCGTCGGCGCGGGGTGCGGGTCAATGTGCTGGACGGGGATGACCAGTACCCCCAGTTCCTGCCCTGCACCCCCCGCGCCCCCCACGGCCCGCCCGTCTGCACCAGCCCCGTCTACACCGCCAACGTCACCGAGGGCAGCTCCAGGTGCGACACGGCACCGGGGACACCGCGGGGCCGGGGGGCGCGCAGGGCTCCGCCGGACACCCCCTGTCCCCTCCTTGTCCCCAGGGCGGTCCCCTGAGCTTCAGCCCCGGCGCCGTCTATGCCGAGGACGGGGACAGGGGGCTGCGGGCGGCCATCACCTACTCCCTGCTGGCAGGTAGGGGACACGGGGGACACGGGGGACACGGCGGTCAGGGACGTGGGAGGCAGCGACACACAGACACAGCAGGGCAGGGAGGGCGGGACACGGGGACACAGGTAGGCACAGACACACAGACGCGGGGGGACACGGGGACACAGGCAGGCACAGACACACAGACGCGGGGGGACACGGGGACACAGGTAGGCACAGACGCGTGGGCAGGAGCACAGGGACACCACAACAGGGACACGCGTGGGCCGGGACACGGGGACAGGGGTGTGTGGTGGGTGGGCACACGGGGGGCAGAGGGCGCCGCGGTGCCCGGGTGGGTCCCAGGGCCGCCCTGTGCCCCCAGCCCCGGGCACTGCCGGGGTCTGTGGGGAGGGGGTGTCCCTGCCGGGGGTCCCTGTGCCGGGGGCTCCGAGCGAGCACAATCCAATTGCCCGATCCACCGGGGCAAATTGAATAAAGGGATTGAGCTGGGGGGGCCCTAATCCCCCCTCTGCCACGGGGGGGTGGGGTCAGCCCCTGGGGTTAAACCTCCTCCACAGCGGGCTTCAAAGGGTTAATAGCACCCTCCCTGTGCGTCCCCCCCCCCGCCTTCAAAATGAGGGGGGTCTCCCTCGCCATGGATGGGGGGGGACATCAGGGTCCTCCCTCCGCGCTGCCCCAGGGGAGTTTCCCACAGTGCCCCGGGGCAGGAGGCGGGGGGGGGGTCCGAGGGGTCTCGGGGGTCCCCATCTCTGCCCCCCCCAGGCCAGGAGAGCAGCAGGTTCCACATCGACAACGTCACCGGGGCCATCACGCTGCTGCGGGCGGTGAAGAGCAGCCGCCAGACCCCCGAGATCTGCCTCAGCGTCATGGTGGGGACCGGGGGGCTGCCGTGGGGCGAGATGGGGAGATGGGATGGGGGGTCCCCGGGGAGATGGGGGACTGGGATGGGGGGAGATGGGGGGGGATGGGATGGGGGTCCCCGGGGAGATGGGGGGCTGGGATGGGGGGAGATGGGGGGCCCGGGCTGGGGGCTCCCCAGGGAGATGGGGGGCTGGGATGGGGGCTCTGCACGGAGACGGGGTCTCTGGGACGGGGGTCCCCGGGGAGATGGGGGGCTGGGACGGGGGCTCTGCACGGAGACGGGGTCTCTGGGATGCTGGGAGCTGCCCGGGGGGCTCCGGGCAGCCCCGTGGGTGCAGGGACTGGCGGCAGCGGGTGACACCTGGGTGTCCCCTGTGTCCCTCCCCACCCCGCGCCCCCCAGGCCTCGCAGGGTGAACGACCCCTCCAAGTACGCGGTGGCGCGGGCCCTGGTGCGGGTGCTGGCCCCGAACCGGCACCCGCCGCGCTTCCCCCGCGCCCGGTACCGCGCGTTCGTGCCCGCGGCCCCGCGCCGCGCCGCCCTGCTGCTCACCTTCGGCGGGCAGGTGCTCGCCCTGCGCGCACACGACCCCGACTTCCCCGAGGTGAGCGGGACAGGGGCGGGCAGGGGGGGCTGCGGACACGGTGTGAGCAGGGGGACAGGTAGGGACCGGCAGGGGGGCTGCGGACAAGGTGTGAGCAGGGGGACAGGTAGGGACGGGGCGCGGGGAGTGGTGCAGGTAGAGTCAGGAAGGGGGCGAGGAGTGGTAGAGGTGGGATGCAGGTAAGGAGACAGGTGGAATGAAGGCAGGGATGAAGGCAGGGATGAAGGCAGGGATGCAGGTAGGGGTCACAGGTAGGGGTTACAGATCACAGGCAGGGATCTCAGGTGGGGATCACAGGTAGGGATCACAGGTAGGGATCACATGTAGGATCACAGGTAGGGATGCAGGTAGGGATCACATGTAGGATCTCAGGTAGGGATCACATGTAGGATCACAGGCAGGGGTCTCAGGTGGGATGCAGGTAGGGATCACATGTAGGATCACATGTAGGATCACAGGTAGGGATCACAGGTAGGGATCACATGTAGGATCACATGTAGGATCACAGGTAGGGATCACAGGTAGGATCACAGGTAGGATCACATGTAGGGATGCAGGTAGGGATCACATGTAGGATCACAGGTAGGATCACAGGTAGGATCACAGGCAGGGGTCTCAGGTGGGATGCAGGTAGGGATCACATGTAGGATCACAGGTAGGATCTCAGGTAGGGATCACAGGTAGGATCACAGGCAGGGATCACATGTAGGATCACATGTAGGATCACAGGCAGGGTCTCAGGTGGGATGCAGGCAGAGGAGTGGGCAGCGGTCAGGTACCTGCCCGGGGGTCTATGGGCAGGAGCTGACCCCCCCCGGCCCGCAGGGGGTGAACCCCCAGGTGCGCTACACGCTGAGGCACGGCGCCAACCAGAGCCAGCAGCTGTTCCAGGTGATGCCCAACGGGCTCCTGGTGGCCCAGGCGGATCAGCTGCAGCCCGGGCAGAGCTACAGCCTGCAGGTGAGGGGCAGCGGGGGCTGGGGGGGCATCGGGGGGCTGGGGAGGATTGGGGGCGCTGGGTGGGCACGGTGGGGCTGGCAGCTGTGGGTGCCAGAGGGGCACCAAGGGCTGGGTGGCACCAGAGAGGGGACACGAGGTGGGACAGGCTTGGGGGCGCCTCCATGTGCCCTTGTGTGTCCCCCCGGTGCCACAGCCATGTCCCTGCGTACCCCCCTGTCCTCACCGTGTCCTGCTGTCCCCTCCCTGCCCCTTCCCCCTCAGGTGCTGGCTCGGGATGAGGAATCAGGCGAGACCACCGACACCACCGTGGAGCTGGAGGTGCTGTGGCCGGGGCAGGCAGGTACGGAGGAGGGGGAGCCCCCCAGAAACCCCCCCAGAGACCCCTCTGTGACCGTCCCCATCCCCACGGCACTGGGCACCCCCAGGGACCCCCTGCCCCCGGTGATGGGGTCACCCCAGAGCCCAGCGCAGTGAATGGGAGCCCCCCAGCACTGCATCCCCCCCGTGTTAGGGTCTCCCCAGAGCCCTGCCCGTGAAGAGAGGCCCCCTGCACTGTGTCCCCCTGTTAATGGGGGTCTCCCCAGAGCCCTGCCCGTGAAGAGAGGCCCCCTGCACTGTGTCCCCCCTGTTAATGGGGTGTCCCCAGAGCCCCTCCCGGTGAAGAGGGGCCCCCCTGCACTGTGTCCCCCCTGTTAATGGGGTGTCCCCAGAGCCCCTCCCGGTGAAGAGGGGCCCCCCTGCACTGTGTCCCCCCAGCGATGGGGTCTCCCCAGAGCCAGCACTGTGTCCCCCCAGGGATGGATTTTCCCCAAGCTCCCCAGGCTGATGGGGTCCCCAGGCCACCCCCGTACCGTGATGGGGTCCCCCCCGGGATGGGATGTGTCCCCCCCCTCCCCGGGACCCCTCGGAGCCCCCCGGGCCGTGCCAGGGTTTGTCCCGTCCCGCTCCCCGTGTCCGTCCCCCCGTGTCCGTCCCCCCGTGTCTGTCCCCCCGTGTCTGTCCCCCCGTGTCTGTCCCCCCCGGTGTCTGACGTGTCCCCCCGGTGTGGCAGCGCCGCGGGACCCCTCGGAGCCGGCGGCGGGCCGGGGGGTGCCGGCGGGGGCGGTGGCGGGGGCGGCGGGGGCGCTGCTCCTGCTCGGGGCGCTGCTCCTGCTGGCGCTCCTGGCGCTGCGGGCCCGGCGGCGGCGGCGGCGGCAGCAGCGCACGGCGGACCGGGCGGCGCTCGCCATCGAGAAGCACCCCAACGTGGTAGGGGCCCCCCCCAGCCCCCGGGCACCCCGCCTGCTCCCCCGGGACCCTCCTGCGCCCCGACCCGCCCCAGAGCCCCCCCAAACCCCTCCCGAACCTCCAAAGCTCCCCCGGTCGCCCCCGCACCCCCAAACCGCTGCCGACCCCCAAAGCTCCGCGCCCTCGGCCCACCCCCGGGTCCGGGGATCGGGGAGGGGTCCCCGGGTGAGCGGGGGCGCTGCGGGACCGGGGACCCTCGGGGGGGGAAGGGGGTCCCCTTTTGGAGGGGCTGGGGAGGAAGGGGGGCTCCTGGGTCTGGGGGCCGTGGGATGGGGCTCTGCTGGTTTGGGGGGGCCGTAGGAAGGCGGTTCCCAGGCCTGGGGGGCTGGAAGGGGCTGCGGGAAGGAGGGAGCCCCCCCCGTGCCTCAGTTTCCCAGCTGACCCCCCCGTTCCCCCCCCACAGAGCCTGAGGTGGTTCCAGCCGGTGAGTGGGGGGCAAGGGAGGGGACCCCCAAAAACTGCTGGGGGGGGGAGGTCACCCTGCTGTGAGCCCCCCAAAAGGGGGATGCGGGGTCCCCTGCGCCCGGGGGGTCCCACCAGGAGGGTCCCATGGGGGGGGGTCCCATGGGGGGGGGGTCCCATGGGGGGTCCCGTGCTGGTCCTGCCGGGGGCAGTCGGGGTGATGGGAGCTCCCACGGGGGTCCCGGCTGCTGGGGAGACATTGGGGTGCTGGGGGTCCCATGGTCGGGGCGCGGGGGGGTGAGGGTCCCTGTGCCGGGGGGGTCCCTGTGCTGGGGTGCTCGAGGCGCCCGGGGGTCCCACGGGGGTCCCCGGTCGGGCAGGGTTCGGGAGCACTGAGGGACCCCGTGGGCGGGGGGTGCCGGGGGGCTCCCACGGAGGGTCCCCGCGCGGGGGGTCCCGGGGGTGTCCGTGTGCCCCCCGCCCCCCTGACCCCGCGTCCCCCGTGCCCTCGGCAGGTGCAGGCCGGCAAGTCCCCCCCGAGCCCCCCCCGGCTCTACTACCCCAACGAGGGCTACAGCGAGGTGGGCGAGGTGCCCCCGCCCCCCGCCGCCCCCCCCCGCCGCCGCCGCCGCCGCCGGCCCCCCCGGCGCCCCCCAAGGCCCAGGCCAACTCGGTGGGGCGGCCCGCGGGGGGCGAGCCCGGGCCCGGCTCCCCGGCGGGGTCACCGCCCGCGCCCCGCGGCAGCCCCGGCGCCCCCCGCGCCCCCAGCCCCGGGGACGGCCCGGGGGGGCCCGCGGAGGGCGGGGGCAGCCCCGGGGGGCGGCGGGGGGCGCCGGGGGCGCTGCCCGCGCTGGAGGAGCTGAGCGAGGAGAGCCTGGAGGAGGCGGCGGGCGGCGACCCCCGAGCGGCGCCCCCGCTGCTGCAGCTGCTCGAGGACTCCATCGAGTGCTGAGCGGGGCGCGGGGCAATAAACAGCTGGGAACACGGCCGGGACTGACTGGGCAGCGCCGGGACGGGCTGGGACGGGCTGGGACGGGCTGGGATGGGCTGGGATGGACTGGGACGGGCTGGGATGGGCTGGGATGGACTGGGATGGGCTGGGATGGGCTGGGATGGGCTGGGATGGGCTGGGATGGGCTGGGATGGACTGGGACGGGCTGGGATGGACTGGGACGGGCTGGGATGGGCTGGGATGGGCTGGGATGGACTGGGACGGGCTGGGCAGCGCCGCGATGGACTGGGATGGACTGGGATAGACTGGGTGCGACTGGGTAGCGCTGGGATGGACTGGGATGCGCTAGGATGGACTGGGAACTGGGCAGCACTGGGAACTGGGCAGCGCTGGGATGGACTGGGATGGACTGGGATGGACTGGGATGCACTGGGGAAACACGGGGGGGGGTCACTGGGGGTGTCACTGGTTCGCACTGGGGGCGACACTGAGGGTCCCTGGGGTGCTCTGGGTGTCACTGGGATGCGCTGGTTGGGACTGGGAGACACTAGGGGTCACTGGATGCTCTGGGTGTCCCGGGGGTGTCCGGGGGGTGACACTGGGGGTGTCCCTGGGGGTCACTGGGAGTCACTGGGTTGTCCCGCTCCCTCCTGTCCTCGCTCGCATTTGGGCGTTTCCCGCGTTCCCTCGGCCCCGCCCCCAGGGGCGGTGTCTCCCTGGCCACGCCCCTTAAAGGCGCCGCGTCCCTGAAGCGGCGCTGCCCGCGCTGCCCCGTGCGGGGGGCGTGGGTGCCCCTGCCCCGCGTGGGGAGGGTCGCGGGCCGGGGGCGGTGGGGCCGGGGGCGCCGGAGCGTCCCCTGGGCGTCCCCCGGGGTGCCACGAGGGGGCCCGGGGTCCCTGCGCCCCGCGGGGGTCTGGGGGCCCCGGGGGTCCCCGAGGGTGCCCCGGGTGCCGCGGGGGTCCCGGGGGCGCCCTTCCCCCACGCGTGACCCCCGCGGCCGTGGGCGGCCCCCGCTAAGAGGCTTGAGCGGGAGTTTGCCGCTAATCCCCGGGGTCACCGGCACCGGCGGGTCACCTCCGGCGGGTGGCACCGCGCGGCGACACCGCCACACCGCCGCCGGCAGCGCGGCCTGTGCGGGGGATAGCGCGGGCTGTGCGCGGGGTGTGCGCGGGGGCACCGGGGGCACTGGGAACACCGGGCTGCACGGGGAGCACTGGGAGCGCGGCGAACTGGTGTATACTGGGACACACTGGGACACACTGGGGCATGCTGGGTGCTCTGAGAGCACTGGGATGTACTGGGATGTACTGGGATGTGCTGGGAGCGCTGTGCGCAGGGCGCTGTACTGGGACACGCTCGGGCAGCTGGGTTATACTGGGTTATACTGGGTTATACTGGTCCGTACTGGGAGCGCTGGGCGGAGCAGCGCCGCCCCCCCATTACCTTCCTGCCCCTCCCCCGCCCCGAGCCCCCCCCAAATCCCCCCTAATCCCGGCCGCGTTAATCCCCGGCAGCTGCCGCGGCTGCAAATGGCCCCGGGGGGGCGGGGGGGGCACAGGCTGCGACCCCCGCGCCCCCCGCGTGTCCCGCTCCCACGCGTGTCCCCCCGCGCCGCTCGGGGGGCTGCGAGTGCGACCCCCCACCCCGCGGGGCGGCGAGGGGGGCACTGGGGGACCCCCCCTGTGTGACCCCCCCTGTGTGACCCCCCCTGTGTGACCCCCCCCCCTCCGTGACCCCCCCCTCCGTGACCTCCCCTCCGTGAGCTCCCCCGAGCGTGGGGCGCGCCCCGTGCCTCAGTTTCCCCGGGCCGGACCGAGCCCCGCGCGGTGGGCGGAGCCGAGGGGGCGGCACCGCCCCCCCGTCCCCCCTCCCACGGCACCGGGTCCCGCCGGCAGCGGCACCCACGGACCCCCCCGGCACCCGCGGGACCCCCGGGACCCCCCCCGCCATGGAAGCGCCCCCAGAGCCCCCCGAGGGCGAGGCGACCCCCGCGGGACAGGGGGAGGGCAGGTAAGGGGGGCACGGGGGGCTGGGGGCTCTGTGGGCGCCGTGAGGGGCGGGGGGGGCAGTGCCGGGGGGACCGGGGGTCAGAGCCGGGGGGACCGGGGGACAGGGGGCAGTGTGGGGGGGTCAGTATGGGGGGGTCAGTATGGGGGGGTCAGTGTGGGCTCATTGTGGGGGGGGTCAGGGTGCGGTGTCCGTGCCGTGCCCGTGCCTCGGGTGGGCTCCGTTCGCCCCCGCGGGTCCCTGCGCTGGGGGGGTCACGGGGGGGTCACCTTGGAGGGGGGGGGGAGCGCTGCCCTGGCCCCCCCCGCCCGGCCCTGCAATGCCCGGCCCTGCCTGCGGGGGGCGCAGTGCGGAGCCCCGCGCCCGGTTCGGGGGGCGCCGAGCCCCGGGAGCGCACGGGGGTGACCCCGGGCAGGGGGGTGAGCGCCGAGGGGAGCGGGCAGGGCACACACGGGGCACACAGGCGAGGGCAGCGCACACAGAGAGCACACAGGTGCACGCAGGTGAGCACAGGTGACAACAGGTGATGACAGCAGCTCGCAGCTGCAGGCAGGGCACACAGAGCTGCTCGATCACAGGGGCTCACAGGGGCTCACTCAGGTGAGCGCAGGGCACACAGGGGCTCACCAGGAGCTCACAGGTGCTCACAGGTGCTCACAGGGGCTCACAGGTGCGGCTCCTTTGCCGCCCCGTCCCCCGGGGCTCGTTACGGGCGCACGAGCAGCCCCGGGGGGCGCGGGCTGTCCCCAGAGCCACCCGGGGCAGGGGGACCCCGAGGGACACCCAAAGCAGAGCAGGGTCCCCCCAAAGGGGCGGCACCCCGAAATCAGGGGGACACCCTAAACAGGGGATTGCTCCCCCAGAAAGGCAGTGTACCCAAAAGAGGGGCACACCACAAAATGGGGGCGGGCACCCAAATACGGGAGGCGCACCCGCACCAGAGGATACAAACCCCAAAAGCGGGAGCCCCCAAAATAAAGGATTTCCCCCCAAAACGGGGTGTACCCACAGATAGAGGGGGTGTACCCACAGAGAGGCCGCGCAGCGCCGCCCCCAGGCAGCCCGACCCCCAGAGCGGGGGTGCCCCATCCCGGGGTTCAGGAGTGCCCCAATCCCGGAGTTCAGGGGTGCCCCAATCCCGGGGCTCGGGGGTGCCCCATCCCGGGGTTCGGGGGTGCCCCATCCCCAGAGCGGGGGTGCCCCATCCCGGGGTTCGGGGGTGCCCCAATCCCGGGGCTCGGGGGTGCCCCATCCCGGAGTTCAGGGGTGCCCAATCCCGGGGCTCGGGGGTGCCCCATCCCGGGGTTCGGGGGTGCCCCATCCCGGGGCTCGGGGGTGCCCCATCCCGGGGTTCGGGGGTGCCCCATCCCGGAGTTCGGGGGTGCCCCATCCCGGGGTTCGGGGGTGCCCCATCCCGGAGTTCGGGGGTGCCCCATCCCGGGGTTCGGGGGTGCCCCATCCCGGGGCTGTCCCCGGAGCTCAGGGGGCGGGGCCGGGCGGGGCGGGGCCGAGGGCGTGGTCCCGGGGCGTGGTCCCGAGGCCCCGCCCCCGGCGGCGCTCAGCGCCATGGGCGAGGGGGAGCCCAGGTACCGGGGTTACTGGGGGTTACTGGGGGCACTGGGAGCCGCCGGGACGCGCCGGGGGCACCCCGGGAGCGGGGCAGCGGCACCGGGGGCACACGGGGGGCACAGGGGGAGGGCCGGGCTGTACTGGGGGCGCTGGGAGGGACTGGGGCGGTACCGGGGCGGGAGGGAGCGGCGGCGGGGGGGACCCCGGGGGTGTTACCGGGGGCCGTGGGGCAGCAGAGGGGGGGGTGGGAGCTGGGGGTGCTGGGGGCTACCGGGGCACGCGGGAGGGGCTGCTGGGAGCGCCGGGGGATGGGGGGGCTGGGCTGGGGGGGGGCGCTGGGAGCGCTGGGGGGTCCCGGGTGTCCGGCGGGGGTCACTGGGGGGGATAGGGGGGGATACGGGGGTCACTGGGAGCGCTGGGGCCGCTCCCGGCGCGCTGGGAGCGCTGGGCAGGCTGGGAGGGGGGGGGGGGGCTGCGGCGGCCAGTCCCGGCCCTGGCCACGCCCATGGCCACGCCCATGGCCCCGCCCCTGACCACGCCCACGGCCCCGCCCTGCGCCGGGGCCGCGACCTGCCCGGGAACGGGACAGACCCAGGGAACGGGACAGACCCAGGGGAACGGGACAGACCCAGGGAACCCCCCCGGGAACGGGACAGCCCCACGGGAACCTCCCGGGGACCCGCACGGTGCCGGGATCCCTCCCGAACCCCCCCGGGACCCCCACCCCGGGGACTCCCATGGAAAGAGCGACCCCTCCGCGACCCCCTCAGGAGCCCCCCCTGAACCCCCCGTGATGCCCCCGAGACCGGGACCCCCCCGAGCCCCGCCCGGGCCGCCCCGGTGCGGGTGGGAGTCGCAGTCCTGATTTGGGGGGTCCCGTGGGGGTCCCGGCCGCGGGTGGGGACGGTCGTGGTGCGGGTGGGGGTCCCTGTCATGGTTGGGGTCCCTGCCCGGTGTGAGGGGGGGATCCTCCCAGTCCTGGGCAGGGGGGAAACCTCTCCCAGTCCCGGCGGCTCCCGGGGTGCCGGGGGTCCCGGGGAGGCCCCGGGGCTGTTCCCGGTGCCAGCGTCCCGCAGCGCGGCCGTGGCTGGGGCGAGGTCCCGGGGTGCGGGTCCCGGTGTCCCGGTGTCCCGGTGTCCCGGTGTCCCGGTCCCGGTGTCCCGGTGCCGGTGCCAGCCTGCCCCGTCCCCAGCATGGCGCAGCAGCTGATCAGCGGTGCCGGCTACGTGCCCCAGGACGGGGCCCAGCAGCTCTTCGCCTGCGCCGATGGCCTCACCTACAAGTGCGGGGTGACCCCAAAACCCCCTGACCCCCCTCGGCACCACCTGAGCCTCACAGGCGCCCCCAGGAACCCCAGAAACCCCTCCAGACCCCCCAGGAACCCCTCCAGACCCTCCAGCAACCCCAGGAACCCCTCCAGGAACCCCAGCAACCCCTCCAGATCCCCCCAGGAACACCTCCAGACCCTCCAGGACCCCCCCCGACCCCTAGCTCGCACACCCCCCTCCCTCGGTGCCTCCCCAGACCTCGGGTGCCCCCCCCCGGTGGGTCTGGGTCAGTTTGGGGGGCCAGGGGGGTCCCAGCCCTGTGTCCCCCCACAGTGACTTCCTCATCCTCCCCGGCTACATCGACTTCACGGCCGATGAGGTGGTGAGTGACCCCCCAAGATGCCCCTGGGACCCCCCTGGGACCCCCAAGATGCCCCTGGGACCCCTCATGCTCTCCCCACCGAGGTGGCTCCCCAGCTCAGGACCCCCTCAGTGCCACCCACCCCTGTGCCCCCATGCCCTCCTGGGCCCCCAACGGGGCTGGGGATGCCCACGGGGTCCCTGCAGGTTTGGGGTGTGGGGGGGCAGGGTCCCCGTGGTGCTTTTGGGGGTGCTGGAGGGCAGAGGGGGCCGGGTGGAGTCAGGGCCCCCCATTCTCGGGGGAAGGGGGGGGTCAGGATTTTAGGGGTGCTCCCGTCCCCCAGGACCTGACCTCGGCGCTGACCCGAACCATCACCCTGAAAACACCGCTGTGTCATCGCCCATGGACACGGTCACCGAGGGGGACATGGCCATCGCCATGGCTGTGAGCGGGGGGACACTGGGGGACAGTGGGGACATGGCCATCGCCATGGCTGTGAGCGGGGGACACTGGGGGACAGTGGGGACATGGCCACCGCCATGGCTGTGAGCAGGGGGACACTGGGGGACAATGGGGACAGGGCCATCGCCATGGCTGTGAGCGGGGGGGGGACACTGGGGGACAATGGGGGACATGGCCATCGCCATGGCTGTGAGCGGGGGGACACTGGGGGGACAGGGGGGACACTGGGGGGACATGGCCATTGCCATGGCTGTGAGCGGGGGGACGGGGGGGGACACTGGGGACATGGCCATCGCCATGGCTGTGAGTGGGGGGGACAGGGGGGACAGGGGGGACACTGGGGGGACATGGCCAATGCCATGGCTGTGAGCGGTGGGGACACTGGGGGGACGGGGGGGGAGAGGGGGGACACTGGGGGACAGTGGGGACATGGCCATCGCCATGGCTGTGAGCAGGGGACACTGGGGGACACTGGGGGGACATGGCCATCACCATGGCTGTGAGCGGGGGGGGGACACTGGGGGACAGTGGGGACATGGCCATCGCCATGGCTGTGAGCAGGGGGGACACTGGGGGGACACCAGGGGACACGGTCCCCGAGGGGGACAGGGCTGTCCCCATGGGTGTGGGGCACCCGCAGGGGTGGTGGCATCCTGGGGTCACCCAGGGGGGCCCTGCGGGGCACCCAGGGGTTGTGGCGGTGCTGGGGGATCGGGGCTGGGGGGGCTCTGTTGCTCTGGGGGGGACACTGGGGGGAGCTGGAGGGGGCACAGTCCCCGAGGGGCGCGAGGGCAAACGGGGGCACGGCTGCAGGGGTGCCCGGCTGGGGGTGCCCAGGAACCCACGGTCCCCCCCGCGCCCCCCGCGCCCCCCGTGCCCGCAGCTGAACGGCGGCATCGGCATCATCCACCACAACTGCACCCCCGAGTTCCAGGCCAGCGAGGTGCGCAAGGTCAAGGTGAGCTGGCACCCTGCGCTCCCCCGTGTCCCCCGGCACCCTGCTCTGCCCCGTGTCCCCTGGCACCCTGCGCTGCCCCGTGTCCCCTGGCACCCTGCGCTCCCCGTGTCCCCTGGCACCCTGCGCTGCCCGTGTCCCCCGGCACCCTGCTCTGCCCCGTGTCCCCTGGCACCCTTGTGCTGCCCGTGTCCCCTGGCACCCTGCCCGTGTCCCCTGGCACCCTGCGCTGCCCCGTGTCCCCTGGCACCCTGCTCTGCCCCCGTGTCCCCCGGCACCCTGCGCTGCCCCGTGTCTGTCCCCTGGCACCCTGCGCTGCCCCGTGTCCCCCCGGCACCCTGCACTGCCCCGTGTCTGTCCCCTGGCACCCTGCGCTCCCCGTGTCCCCTGGCACCCTGCGCTGCCCGTGTCCCCTGCACCCTGCACTGCCCCGTGTCCCCTGGCACCCTGCTCTGCCCCGTGTCCCCTGGCACCCTGCGCTGCCCCGTGTCCCCTGGCACCCTGCTCTGCCCCGTGTCCCCCGGCACCCTGCGCTGCCCCGTGTCTGTCCCCTGGCACCCTGCGCTGCCCCGTGTCCCCTGGCACCCTGCTCTGCCCCGTGTCCCCCGGCACCCTGCGCTGCCCCGTGTCTGTCCCCTGGCACCCTGCGCTCCCCGTGTCCCCTGGCACGGGCTGGCCCTGCCGGGCTGCTGGCCCTCGGCGCCCACGGTGGGCAGTGCCCTCTGTGTGCCCCGGCCCTGTGCCCCCGTGTGCCTGAGCTCCGTGTGCAACCAGTGACACTGTCCCCTCATGTCCCTGAGCCCCTGGTGACACTGTCCTCTCATGTCCCTGAGCCCCCTGGGTGACAGTCCCTTGTCCCTGAGCCCCCCAGTGACACTGTCCCTGTGCCCCCAATGACACAGTCTCATGTCCCCATGCCTCTGGGTGACACTGTCCTTGTCCCCGTGCCCCGGCTGACATTGCCCCGTGTCCCTGAGCCCCCTGGTGACACTGTCCATGTCCCCATGCCTCGGGTGACGCTGTCCCTGTCCCCATGCCCTGGTGACACTGTCCCTGTCCCCGGTGACACTGTCCCTGTCCCTGTGCCCCAGGTGACGCTGTCCTTGTCCCCGTGCCCCGGGTGACACTGTCCCTGTCCCCGTGCCCCCGGTGACACTGTCCCTGTCCCCATGCCCCTGGGGTGACACTGTCCCTGTCCCCATGCCCTGGGTGACGCTGTCCCTGTCCCCATGCCCCGGGTGACACTGTCCCTGTCCCCGTGCCCCCGGTGACACTGTCCCTGTCCCCATGCCCTGGTGACACTGTCCTGTCCCCGTGCCCTTGGGTGACACTGTCCCTTTGTCCCCGTGTCCCCGGTGACACTGTCCTTGTCCCTGTGCCCTGGTGACACTGTCCCTGTCCCCATGCCCTGGTGACACTGTCCCTGTCCCCATGCCCCGGGTGACACTGTCCCTGTCCCTGTGCCCCGGTGACACTGTCCTTGTCCCCATGCCTCAGTGACACTGTCCCTGTCCCCGTGCCCCGGGGTGACACTGTCCCTGTCCCCATGCCCTGGTGACACTGTCGCTGTCCCCGGGTGACACTGTCCCTGTCCCCATGCCCTGGTGACACTGTCCCTGTCCCATGCCCCTGGGTGACACTGTCCCTGTCCCCGTGCCCCGGGTGACACTGTCCCTGTCCCCATGCCCTGGTGACACTGTCCCTGTCCCCGTGCCCGCAGCGCTTCGAGCAGGGTTTCATCCTGGAGCCGCTGGTGATGAGCCCGGCGCACACCGTGGGGGACGTGTGGGACGCCAAGGCCCGGCTCGGCTTCTCGGGGGGTCCCCGTCACCCACTCGGGGCGCCTGGGGGGGCGGCTCGAGGGCATCGTCACCTCCCGCGACATCGACTTCCTGCGCGAGGGGGACAGGGCCACCCCCCTGGCACAGGTGTGCCCGCTGGGGACACGGAGGGGCTGGGGTGGATGTGGGGCAGGATGGATGGATGGATGTGCAGTGTGGGGCACGGTTTGGACATGGGGCAGGGATGGACATGGGGCAGGGTTGGGTGGGGAAGGAGATGTATAACATGGGGCAGGAGGGGATGTGGGGCAGGGACGGATGTGGGGCAGGGATGGATGTGGGGCAGGATGGGATGTGGGGCAGGGATGGGATGCAGGAGCTGGAGGATGGAGAGATCCGTGGATCAGGGGCTGCCCGCGGTGGCCCTGGGCCCCCCAGAGCAGGTGACAGGGAAGGTGACAGTGACACACAGCGCAGGTGACAGTGACAGTAGCCGTGCCTGTGCTGTGCCTGTGACAGTGCCAGTGCATGTGACAGTGACAGACAGTGATGGTGACAGCGCTGGTGGCAGTGCAGGTGACAGTGCCAGTGCTGGTGACAGTGCCGGTGCCAGGATCGGTGCCAGCGCTGGTGACAGTGACAGTGGCAGTGCCAGACAGTGCTGGTGCCAGCACCTGTGCTGATCCAGTGACACGCGGGGCCCTGTGTCCCCAGGTGATGAACCAAGCGCAGGGACCTGGTGGTGGCCCCAGCCGGTGTCACCCTCAAAGAGGCCAACGAGATCCTGCAGCGCAGCAAGAAAGGTGCAGGGGGCACCTGTCACACCCCCCGAGTCCTCTGTCCCCCCCCCCCGAGTCCCCTGTCACCCCACAGGGACCCCCACAGCACCCCAGGGTCATCCTCCACTCGGGGCACCTCCGTGCCACCCTGGGCAGCCCATGGGGATGTCCCTGTCCCCATTCCCTCCCCTCACACTGTCCCCCATGTGTCCCCAGGGCTGCGCTGGTGAGCTGGTGGCTGTCACCCTGCCCCCATCCTTCAGGTCCCCTCCTCGTCCCTGGGGTCAGCCCTGTGTCCCCATGTCCCTGGGGCTCACCTCCATGTCCCCGTGTCCCTGGAGTCAGCCCTGTGTCCCTGTTCCTGTCCCTGGAGTCAGCCCTGTGTCCCTGTTTGTGTTTTTGGGGTCACCTCCATGTCCCCATGTCCCTGGGGTCAGCACTGTGTCTGTCCCCATTCCTGGGCTCACCTCCATGTCCCCGTGTCCCTGCAGCCCCTCCAGTGCCCTCCAGCCCCGGGTGACCCCACATTCCCCCCGTGTCCCCAGGGAAGCTGTGGGCAGTGACCAGCAGTGATGAGCTGGTGGCACCACCACCGCCCTGCTTCTGGGGTCCCTCCCGCGCCCCCTGTCCCGCGCTGTCCCGGGCTCGGTGTGACCGTCCCTGCGCTGTCCCCCGCGCTGTCCCCGGCTCGGTGTGACCGTCCCCCGCGCTGTCCCCCGCTCGGTGTGACCGTCCCCGCGCTGTCCCCGCGCTGTCCCGGGCTCGGTGTGACCGTCCCCGCGCTGTCCCCGCGCTGTCCCCGCAGGGAAGCTGCCGATCGTCAACAGCCGTGACGAGCTGGTGGCGCTGATCGGCGCGCACGGACTGAAGAAGAACCGCGAGCACCCGGCGGCCTCCAAGGACGGGCGGAAGCAGCTGCGGGTCGGGGCCGCCATCGGCACCCGCGAGGACGACAAGTACCGGCTGGACCTGCTCGTGCAGGCGGGCGCCGACCTCGTGGTGCTGGTGCGGCACCCCAAACCCGGGGCACCCCAAAAACCAGGGCACCTCAAAGCCGGGGCACCCCCAAAACCGCGGGCACCCCCAAACCGGGGCACCCCAAACCCGGGGCACCCCAAAACCCGGGCACCCCCAAAACCGGGGCACCCCAAACCCGGGCACCCCAAAACCCGGGCACCCCCAAACCCGGGGCACCCCAAAACCGGGGCACACCCCAAAACCGGGGGCACCCAAAACCGGGGCACCCCCCAAACCCGGGCACCCCAAACCCGGGGCACCCCAAACCCGGGGCTCTGAGCACGGGGGATGAGGAAGGGCACGGGGCTTGGGTGCCGGTGGGTGCGGAGGGGTCCCCAAAACGGGGGGCTGAGGGCACCCCAGGAAATGTGAGACCTCCAAAATGGGGGCGACACGGAAATGGGGGAGGGAGAGCATCCCAAAAAGGGGGGATGAGGGTGGAGGAATGGGGCGGGGGGGGGATGACCTCAGGGGACCCCGAAATTGGGGATCCCCAGAAACGGGGCACCCCAAAGAGCGGGCAGGGTTAGAAGGGAGGGGAAGGAGATGGAGGGATGGGGGTGGAGCCGCTGGTGCAGGTGGGTGGGGGACCCTAAAAATAGGAGGGTGGGGGGCACCCCAAACACCGTGGGACCCCAAAAGGGCGGGGATGGGGTCTGGGGATAGGAATGGAGCTGCTTGTGCCCCAAAAAAGAAGGGGGCTGGGGGGTACCCCCTGCTCATTGAACCCCAAACCTGCCCTCTGCACCCCAAACCCTGCCCTGCACCCCAAACCTGCCCTCTGCACCCCCAATCCCGCAGGACTCGTCGCAGGGGAACTCCCGGTACCAGCTGAGCATGATCCGCTACATCAAGGCCAAGTACCCCGAGCTGCAGGTGGTGGGGGCAATGGTGAGACCCCAAACGGGGCAGGGGGGGGCAACGGTGAGACCCCAAACGGGGCGGGGGGGGGGGCAACGGTGAGACCCCAAAGGGGGGCGGGGGGGCAACGGTGAGACCCCAAAGGGGGCGGGGGGCACAGGAACAGCCTGGGCTGCAGTGGGGGGCACTGAGGAGTGGGGGTGACCCCCAAAAGAGAGCGGGAGGGGGAAATGGGGGGTGGATTTGGGGTGTCCCCTGCAGTGGTGAGCTGGGATTTGGGTGACATTTTTGGGGGGCTATTTTTAGGATGCCCCCATCACGGTGGGGCAGGGATTTGGTCAGGTGGGGATGGATTTGGGGCGCCGCTTTTGGGCTGCTGTTTTGGGGTACCGTGTTTGGGGTGCACCCCTGCAGTGCTGAGGTGGGATTCAGGGTGCCCTGGGCAGTTTTGGGGCACACATTTCTGGGGTGCCCTGGGCAGTTTTTGGGGGTGCTGTTTTGGGGTGCCCTGGGCAGTTCTGGGGTGCCATTCTGGGGTGTCCCCGCAGTGGTGACAGCAGCCCAGGCCAAGAACCTGATCGACGCCGGGGGTGGACGCGCTGCGGGTGGGGATGGGCAGCGGCTCCATCTGCATCACCCAGGAAGGTGGGTGACACCCGGAGCCCCGAGCGCACCCTGGCACCCCTGGACACCCTGCAGTGTCCCCACTGTGCCCTTTGTGGTGGCCCTGTACCCACCGTCCCCCTGTCCCTGTGACAGTGTCCCTGTCCCTGATCCCCTGTCCCTGTCACAGTGGCAGTGCTGGTGTAGTGACCAGGCTCAGGCCACAGCCATGTCCCTCACAGTGTCCCTCACAGTGTCCCTGTCCCCACGGCAGTGTGGCCATGCCCAGGCCATGGCCCTGTCCCTCACAGTGTTCCTGATGTCCCTGTCCCCATGGCAGTGCTGGTGTGTGGCCGTGCCCAAGCCCTGTCCCTGTCCCTGACATGTCCCTGATGTCCCTGTCCCTGGCAGTGCTGGTGTGTGGGCCGTGCCCAGGCCATTTCCATGTCCCTTACAGTGTCCCTGACATGTCCCTGTCCCACGGCAGTGTGGCCGTGCCAGGCCATGGCCTGTCCCTGACATGTCCCTGATGTCCCTGTCCCCCTGGCAGTGCTGGCGTGTGGCCATGCCCAGGCCCTGTCCCTGACATGTCCCTCACAGTGTCCCTGTCCCCACGGCAGTGCTGGTGTGTGGCCGTGCCCAGGCATTTCCATGTCCCTCACAGTGTCCCTGACATGTCCCTGTCCCCATGGCAGTGCTGGCGTGTGGCCGAGCCCAGGCCACGGCCGTGTACCGCGTGGGCCGAGTACGCGCGGCGTTTCGGCGTCCCCGTCATCGCCGACGGCGGCATCCGCAGCCCCGGGCACGCCGTGAAGGCGCTGGCGCTGGGAGCCTCCACCGGTGAGCCCGGGGGGCGTGAGGGGGCACCCAGAGGGGGCTGTGAGACCCGCCAGGGTGGGCGGGGGGCTTGTGAGACTCCCCATGGTGGGCTGGGGGCTGTGAAACAGCCCCCAGCCCACCATGGGGAGGTCTCACAGCCCCCCGCCCACCCTGGGAGGGGTCTCCCAGCCCCATCCCGCCGGAGGGGGGTCCCTGACGGGGTGCCCCCCCAGTGATGATGGGGTCGCTGCTGGCGGCCACCACGGAGGCGCCGGGCGAGTTCTTCTACTCGGAGGGCGTGCGGCTGAAGCGAGTACCGGGGCATGGGGCTCGCTGGACGCCATGGAGCAGGGCGCGGGCAGCCAGAAACGCTACTTCAGGTACCCGGGGGGCCTGGGGGGGGGGACACGGGGCTCCCCCGGTCGCCCCCCAGCGCCCGTGTGTGCCCCGCAGCGAGGGCGACGCGGTGAAGGTGGCGCAGGGCCGTGTCGGGCTCGGTGCGGGACAAGGGCTCCATCCACAAGTTCGTGCCGTACCTGCTGGCCGGGCTGCAGCACGGCTGCCAGGACCTGGGCGCCCGCAGCCTCTCGGCGCTCCGGTCAGTGCGGGGACGGGGCTCGGCGGACGGCGGGGAGGGGGTCCCGGCCCGCACCGAGCCCCCCGTGCCCCCCAGGGCCAATGATGTTCGCGGGGGAGCTCAAGTTCGAGCGCAGGACGGTGGCGGCGCAGGTGGAGGGCGGCGTGCACGGGCTGCACTCGTGAGTGGCGACGGGGATGGGGGCGTTTGGAGAGGTTTGGGGGGCTTGGGGGGGCTGGGGGAGTGGGGGACTTGGCGCAGATTTTGGGTGGTTGAGTGTGGTTGGAGGGGGATTTGGGGGGCTGAGGCTGTTTGGGAGGATTTGGGGGGACTTTGGAGAGGTTTTGGGGGCTGGAGGGGCTGGGGGAGTGGGGGGCTTGGAGAGGTTTTGGGTGGCTGAGAGTGATTGGAGGGGATTGGGAGAGCTGGGGATCTGGGGCAGATTTTGTGTGGCTGAGCATGGTTGGATGGGGGATTTGGGGGCTGGGGGTTTTGGGGGCTTTGGGTGGGGCTGGAAAGGTTGAGAGAGCTGGGGATCTGGGGCAGATTTTGGGTGGTTGAGCATTGGTTGGAGGGGGCTTGGGGCTGGGGGGGTTTGGGGGGCTTTGGGGGCTGTGAGGGGCACAGGAGATGGGGGATCTTGGGGGTCAGGGCAGGTTCTGGGGGCTGAGGAAGGCCCCCCTTCACATCCCCCCATAGGCCCCAGTTGCCCCCCGAGCGGCTCTGGGGCAGCCCCAGTTACCCCAGTGCTGGGCTGGGGTGCGTTGGGGTCTGGGGGCTCCTGTGCCCCCCTAACCCCCCCGCCCTTCCCCTCCCCTGCAGCTTCACGGTCCTGCCCTGTAAGTACCCCGGCTCCCCCCGGCGTGGGGGGCACGGGGGGTCCCCCTTACCCCCCTTGTCCCTCCTGATGGGCGGGGGGGGGGGGGGCACCCCCAGAGGGGTTTGGGGGTTCCCTTCCCCCCCGTGACCCCCCTTAGTCCCCCCAGTGCCCAGAGGAGGCTGCCCTGAGGAGGGGTCCCCCCGGGCCGGCGCCCCCCCGCCCGGAGCCTGCGGGGACCCCCCCCGGCCCCCCGACACCGGCGCTGCTGACGGGCACGGGGCACCCCCAAACCCCCCGAGCACAGGGGCTGTGGGGACCTCGATGCCCTCCTGGAGCTGGGGGTGTGGGGAGCCCCCAAACCCCCCGGGGCACCTCAGGGGAGGGGAATCCCCAGGGCCCTCAGAAATGGGGTGCAGGGACCCCCCAGAGGCCCCGGGGCACCACGAGGCTGTGGGGACCTCCCCAGAGGGGGGGATGCAGGGACCCAAAGCCCCCCCAGGGGTGTGGGGACCCCCCAAAGCCCACGGGGACCCCCAAATCCCCCCGGCACTGAGGAGCTCGCAGGGCCGTGTCCCCCTGTGCCCCCGAGTGGGGACGGGGGCACCCCCAGCACTGCAGGGACCCCCGGCGTCCCTGGGGACCCCACGGGTGTCACAGGGAGCCCACGGTGTCACAGGGACCCCACAGTGTCCTGGGGACCCCACGGTGTCACAGGGACCCCACAGTGTCCTGGGGACCCCCAACGTGTCACAGGGACCCCACAGTGTCCTGGGGACCCCACGGTGTCACAGGGACCCCACGGTGTCCTGGGGACCCCACGGTGTCACAGGGACCCCACAGTGTCACAGGGGACCCCACAGTGTCACAGGGGACCCCACAGTGTCCTGGGGACCCCACAGTGTCACAGGGACCCCACGGTGTCACAGGGACCCCACAGTGTCACAGGGATCCCACGGTGTCACAGGGGACCCCACGGTGTCACAGGGGACCCCACGGTCCTGTGGCCTCCCGGTCTGGGGGGACCCCGGACTCGCTGTGTCAGGGGTGAATAAAGTCTTGGAGCATCGCAGCCTGGCTTGTCCTGTCCCTGTCCCTGTCCATGGTGCTGTCCCCTGTCCCCGGAGCGGCCGTGTCCCCGTCCTTGGCCCTGTCCATGGTGCTGTCCCCCGGCTGGCCCCTGCGTGTCCCTGTCCCTGCCGGGGCCACGGGGACCGGGGGGCACACGCGGCACCAGGAGGGCACATGCTGTGACACAGGGTGGTGGCACACATGGCACGGGTGGCACACGCTGTCACACACACGGCACGGGTGGCACATGCAGTGACACAGGGTGGCACACACGGCCATGCAGTGACACAGGGTGGTGGCACACACGGCACGGGTGGCAAAGGTCGGGACACACCTGGGACCCCCACAGGTGGCGCCACCCAAACAGGGGACCCCAAATGCGGCACCCCCCCCCCCCAATGTGGGACATTTCCCCCCAAATCTGGGAGACACCCCAAAGGCAGGATATTCCGATATTCCCCTCGACAAACGTGGGACCCCCCTCCCCTTCGGGGGACACCCCAAATGTGGGACGACCCCCCAAAAGTCGGACCCCCTTCAAATGTGGGACCCCCAAGTGTGGGACCATTTCAAAATGTGGGACCCCCCCAAGTCGGTGAACCCCACCGTGACCCCCCCGGTGTGGGCCCCCCTGCAGAGGGGACCCCTCAAACCCCCTCCCCCCCCCCGCTGTGGGACCCCCCCAGGTCCCCCCCGCCCCAGCCGGGTCCCGGAGCCCGCGGGGGGAGCCCGGGGGCGCGGGGGGTGGGAGGAGGAGGAGGGAGGAGGAGGAGTGGGGGGGGGGCTCGGCCCGCCCCTCCCGCCGCTGCCGCCGCCGGGGCCGGGCCGGGGCTGGAGCCGCCGCCGAGGCCGGTGGGTGCGGGGGGCGGGGGCGCTCTGGGGGCGCGGGGGGGTTTGGGGTGCCCGGCTTTGGGGGGCGCGGGGTGCGGGGCGGGGGGGGGGGGGCCCGGGGCGCTGCTGAGCGGGGCTGGGGGGGCGGGCGGGGGGGCTCGGGGGGTGCGGGGGGTTCGGGGTGCGGGGCGTGCCCGGGGCTGGGGTCCGGGGGGGGGCGCGGATCGGCGGGGTGCCGGCTGCGGGGGGGGCGGGCCGGGTTTGGGGGTGCGGGGGTTCGGGGGGCCCGGGTTTGCTGGGGAGGGGGGGCCGAGCGCGGGGGCGCCCCGGGGCTGGGGGGGGTCGGGGGGTTCCGGGGGGGTCCGGGGGTGCCCCCCCCGAGCGGTGCCGAGCCCCACGCCCCCCCCCGCGCCGCCCCCGCGCGCGCTGTCCCACGCACACGCGCTGGCACGCGCCGTCACGCGCGCGCACACGTGCGCACCCCGCACCCACGCGCGGGAAAAGGGGGGGGGGGCACGGCCGGGGGGGCTCCGGGGGGGGGGCGGGGAGGGGGTGAGGGGTTGGGGGGGGGGCGTGGGAGCGGGGGCGGCGCGCGCGGGGGCGCGGCACAGGTGGGTGGGGGGCGGGGGGGGCTCGGGGGTGCGGGGGGCGCAGGGGGTGCCCCCCCCCCCCAGGCCGTTCCCCTGTCCCCCCCCCCCGCAATGTCCCTGTCACACGCGTGGGCACCGGCGGGGGGGGGGGGGCAGGTGTGCGGGGCGTGCGCGGCCGCGACCCACGGGTGACACCGGCGTGGGGGACCCCATCCCGCGTGGGGGTGGCGGTTCCGGGGTCGCGGTTCCGGGGTGTCCCGCGTGGGGGTGGCGGTCCGGGGGTGGCGGTTCGGGGACCGGGCCGCGCTGTCCTGTGCGGGGGCCGCGGGTCCCCGCGTGTCCCGCGTGTCACTTCGCATCCGTCGCGCCCGCGCCGCCGCCGCCGTGACGGGCGCGGTGCCGCCCGCGGCGACAGCCCCTGTCACCGCGATTAGCGACCTGCGCGGGCGGGGGGCTCCGGGGGAGGGGACGCCCCCGCGTGCCCCCCGTCCCCGAGCGCCGCCGCCGCCGCCCCGGCCCCGCCGCCCCTTCCCGGGGGGCTCCCCGCGCCCCCACAGGCGCCCCTGCCCCAAACTCGGGCTGCCCCCGCTCCCCTCGGGCCGGTGCTGTCCTGCCCCACGGGCTCCTGTCCCCAGGTGCCCCGGTGTCCCCCCCGGGGGCTCCTGTCCCCTCCCGTGTGCCCACCCTTGAGTGCACCTGGCCCGTCACATCCTGTCCCCCGAGGCGCCCCTGTCCCCTCCTGTCCCCTCCTGTCCCTGTCCCCGGGCCGCTCCTGTCTCCCCCAGAATGCTCCCTGCGTACCGGCGGCTGCCGGGGCTCCGTGGGAGGACTCTGGGGTGCCATGGGGGGTTCTGGGCTGTCATGGGGGGTTCTGGGTGCCATGGAGGGCTCCAGGGTGCCATGGTGGGGCTCTGGGGTATCTTGGTGAGCTCCAGGGTGCCCTGGGGGGCTCTGGGGTGTCATGGAGGGCTCTGGGGCGTCTTGGTGGGCTCCAGGGTGCCATGGGGGGCTCTGGGGTGCCATGGGGGGGCTCTGGGCTGTCATGGGGGGGCTCTGGGCTGTCATGGAGGGCTCTGGGGTGTCTTGGTGGGCTCCAGGGTGGCATGGTGGGCTCTGGACTGTCATGGGGGGGTTCTGGGGTGTCTTGGTGGGCTCCAGGGTGCCCTGGGGGGCTCTGGGGTGCCATGGGGGGGCTCTGGGCTGTCATGGAGGGCTCTGGGGTGTCTTGGTGGGCTCCAGGGTGCCCTGGGGGGCTCTGGGGTGCCATGGGGGGCTCTGGACTGTCATGGGGGGCTCTGGAGTGTCGTGGGGGTCTCTGTGACGCCGGACGGTGACACCCCTGTCCCCCGCGTCCCCCCCGTCCGCAGCCCGCCGCCGATGTCGCCGCTGTGGCCCCGCGGGGGGGGCGGCCGCCCCCCGGCTGCTGCTGGCGCTGCTGTGCCTGGCCGGGCCGCCCCCCCGCCCAGCGCGGGCCCCCGGGACGCCCCCCGCGCCGCACAGCGAGTCCCCGCTGCTCTCGCTCAACCTCGGCCTCAACTTCAAGATCAAGGTGCGCAGCCAGGGCGGGCCGCGCCCCCCCGCGCCCCCCACGGCCCCGGGCGCGCCCCGCAGCGCCGCGCCCCCCACCCCGCCCGAGCCCGGCGAGGGCTCCGCGGGACCCCCGAGGAGGCGCCGGCCCGGGGCAGCCCCCCGCCCGCGGGGCCGCGACCCCCGCCC